>JAJIBD010000350.1:0-29156 GCA_021461705.1 Cryptotis parvus
TGTAATTCTCTGATTAGATATTAGAGCGAGCACTTGTTTTGAAAGCTTTAGAAATAAAATAGAAATTAGTCAAATTAGTCAAATGAGACAGTAAATATCATTTACTGTACTGGAAGAAATGAGAAAATACATTTTCTTGAAAAGGCACTCTTTAAAAAAGACATTATTTTGCTCTTTAATTTGTCTGTAAGAAAGTTTGAAGCTGAACTTTCCTATTCCAAGAGTTGAGATTGGCATTTAAATTAGGCTTTTTGGCTAATTCCAATATGGCCGAGAGATATGGGTTTTCTCCTTAAGCTGGACAATTAGGTAATCTTCTGGAAATTGCCAATGTCATCGATACATGGTGACAGTTAAGTGATAGAGAAGAGTGCTTATGGCAGTGTCTGGCACTTTGGTGAAAGCTTTTCAAGGCTTGGCTGCTGTTACTATTAGTGAATTCAAAGAATCCAACCTTCTGGAGTTGGAATGGCAAATCAAATCAACATTTGCTTGATTTAATCCCATTACATCATACTTCAATACCTAATAAAAGAGAAAATTAGAGCAAGGAGCAATATACAGGCAAATATTTAAATATTTGCTAGTACATAATTTTAGTTAGGCTAAAATATATTTAATATAGAATTCTTATTGAAAAAATTTCAGAGTCAATTTAGAAATATATTTCATATACATGATTCACAGGTATGCCTGATCCAGAGACTCAGACACATGGGGCAGAGCTACTACCGGCTCTCCCTGTGCTCAGCTGATCAGAGGCACCTGGGAGGGAAAGCAAGTTCTAGCCCTGGCCCGGCATCCCAACAGAGCCTTGCAAAAGCCAGAGGAACCCCCCACACCATGAGGGCCGCCATTTTTCAACCTCTGGACTCCACGGCTCATCAGAGCTCCACCCAAGAGAAAAGTCGATTTCTCCCCATTGCGGCTCATCAGTAAATGCACGAGATAAGAGCCTACTACTGGAAGAATACCACAAGCTACTGGTGTCATATTTGATATGCCAAAAACCAATAACAATTATAGATCTTTTTTCCATGACCTGAAAGAATAGCCTGAGGCTCTTTGTGTTCCTGGAGTGAGCAGATGCCCTTAGGCTACACTAGCACGTGACAGGACGTATGGAGATATTACTGATGCCGCTTGATGGAAGACAAGTGATACAAGTGATAATTCACAGACAACCACAAAAAAGTTATTTATCATAATTACTAAATAGGTTAACTAAAGTCACTTGATGCAAGGCACCCATTTAGAAAAGTTTATTCTATTTCTCTTTTCTGACCAAAGACCAGAATTTGACATTAAGAACTAATAGAATCAGAATTATTGCCTTGCTCTTCTAAACCACACTCTCCCTTGAACAAGTAACTCCTTTCCTTGTCTCTATGTTTTTTTTTCTTGCTTATTTCAACTCCAGGAGAAACCTATGTTCTCTCTTTACACATTTCCTCTCTTTCTACCCTTCCACTTGTTTCTATTGCAAGTTTCATTCCATAAAAACTACCTTCACTAATAATAACAAACAAAAATAAAATTACCATTACATGTATCAAGGTATAAAACAGCTATAGAATTTTTTAAATCAAAAGATTTTTAAATCAAAAATTTAAAATATTCCTGAGAGATATTAAATGATAAAGAAATAATATGCTCATGAAGAGAAAATTCAATATTAGTAAGATGACAATTTTTCCCCAAACAGACATACACAAACAACTTTTAAGATACATATTAATAGGCTAAGGTACATAAATTATGAAGCATGCAGAGTAATGAAAAAAATAAATGCCAGTGAATAACTTTCACTACCTGATTTCAAGACTTAATGTACACCTGCAGTAATCAAGATAATGTACATGAATATGAAGACAGAACATACTTAGTTATAACAGAAGAGAGCACACAAACAGAACTGCTTGTAAATTATCGACTGCTTTTCATAAACGCACAAAATCAGTTCAGAATAAAATATTTTCAAACTGCATGTTGGAAAATTGAATAACCATACACATAGTAAAATTACTAATAAACATGCAAAAAATTAATTTGATTAAATAATAAACTTAGCTAATAATCATAATAAAAACCTACAGGTGAAAATTTTTGTTAAAATTGAGTTGACGAAAGATTCTTTAACTGGGACACAAAGAGATGTAGTAACCAAAGAAAATAAAATAATATACTGCATTAAGAAAATAATTTTCTCTTCAAAACGCATTATGATAAGAATCAAAAGGAAGCCACACTAGAGAGTAAAAGGAAGCTGCACTAGATGCTAAATACAGGTGGAAGGATTTATCTTCAGAATATAAAGAGAATTCTTAGAAACCAATTTCAAGAATAAAATTTAGCAGCATTATTCACAATAGCCAGAATCTGGAAGCAACCAGAGTGCCCGAAAATCGATGACTGAATAAAGAAGCTTTTGGTACATCTACACAATGGAATACTATGCAGCTGTTAGGAAAAAATGAAGTCATAAAATTTTCCTATAAATAGATGGACATGGAGAAGATTATGTTGAGCGAAATTAGCCAGAAGGAGAGAGACAGATACAGAATGACTGCACTTATCTGCATAACATAAAATATATGTACATATTATGATACCAATATCCAAGGTCAAGTGAAACATATATCAGGAGGTCTTGTCAAAAGTGGAAATTATCACAAACGTGTGGGAGTCAGAGATTAGGTAAGACAGAAAATGGAACAGTGTGCTAATAATAGTCGAGGTACTAATGCCAACCTAGAACTGAGCATTAAATAGAGGCAAAAGGATACACATGCCAACCTCTTAATGTATTTTCTGTAATCCATAGTCTGGAAGGGAAGGAAAAGAGAAAGAGAAGGGAAAGAAATAAAGAACCTGCCATGGAGGAGGCTGGGGAAGGGGGGGAACCGGGGATGTTGGTGGTGGGAGATGGGCACTGGTGGAGGGGCCGGGTGCTAGATTGCTGTATGACCAAAACCCAAATATGAACTTTTTATTTTTATTTTTATTTTTTTAAAATTTTTTTATTTTTTAAATTACAAAGATATACAATTAAAAAGTTCATATTTGGGCTTTGCAATCAAACAGTGTTGCAGCACCCATCCCGCCACCGGTGCCCATCTCCCCCCACCAATGTCCCGGTTCCCTCCCCAGCCCTGCTCCATGGCAGGTTCTTGATTTCTTTTCCATTTCTCTCTCTTTCTCTTTCCTTCCTCCAGACTATGGATTACAGAGCATACATTAAAGGGTTGTCATGTGTATCTTTTGCCCTCTATTTAATGCTCAGTTCTAGGTTGGCATTAGCACCCTCAACAATTGTTAGCACACAGTTCCATTTCTGTCTTACCTAGCCTCTGAATCCCACGTTTGTGATAATTTCCACCTTTGACAGGACCTCCTGATATATATTTCACTTGATCTTGGATATTGGTATCATAATATGTACTATATATTTATGTTATGCAGATAAATGCAGTCATTCTGTCTATGTCTCTCTCCTTCTGGCTAATTCAAATATGAACTTTTTAATTGTATATCTTTTTATTTGTATATCTCATGGTGGTATAATAAAATACTTAAAAAAAGGACCAAATTTTTTGAAAATATATTTTACTTAAAAAATAGATAGATAGATAAAAATAAGCATTAAAAGCGTGTGAGAAATTCAAATTTCTCACACGAGAAATGAAACAGGAGAGTTACAATTTAAGTTATTGACAATATCAATATCAAAGGATGTAGACTAGCTTGACTCATCATGTATGCCTATGCAATGCTGTTTGTTTCTGCAGTAGTTTTGTAATTTCTCACTGACACACATTTAACCTATAAATCACTATTATTTCCTTCTACTTGAAATAAAAGCATATCCAAGCCCCAAATAGCCAAAATTTAGAAAGAATCCATGTCCTTCAAGAGGATAAAGAAACTATGTCACATACAAGTAATGGAATACTACTCAGCTTTAAGAAAAGATGAAGTCATGTAATTTGTTTCTAAATGGATGGATCTGGAGAGTTATCAGAGCAAAGCATGCTGAGTGACATTAGTCAGGAGACACACTAAATATATCACTTAAGATGTGACCTTTTAATCTCTTTCAAAAAATTATGATAAAATTACTTCCCTTATCATTTATATTATATGATAAAATAAACCATGGAAAATAATGAATAAAATTCAACAAGTGATCTTAGAAAAATGTTGAATGAAAGCCAATGAGAATTTTTCAAATTATATGATAAGCAGAATTTCCCATATATTTTTTTTAAGCATTGATCTCCTCATTAGTAATCATGTGAAGGAAGAGTTAGGATTCTTTAAAATATGTTACAATAAACTCTGGTTTAATTTGAAATCTTTCAACATTGAAAAATTAACGAGTTGAAATCATGAATGTTAACATTATGCAGGCAGAATCAATCATATCTTCTCTACATTATAGTCTTAATTCAAGTAAGGTATTTACCAGTTTGTAAAGCTAAATATTCCCATCAGGAACAGCATGGGTTTTGTCATCAAAATCTGGCATTTTTTCTCACATGTAGCACATATCAGATAATATTTGAGAACAGGTTCATCATAGATGAAAAGTGTGTGATATTGATAACATAAGGATATAATAACTTACTTAAAATATAAAATTTTGAGCTTGAATGTGACTGTTTTTAATAAACAATGGAGCTCATCACAGCAAATGGTATACTTCTTAAGACAGGCAGGTCTTTAAAGTTTATATCTAATAGTTGTAATCTAATATGTCTTAATCTGTTTCATGCAATCAGTGTTCTCAAGGAAAACATATGAGTCAGCATCCAAGTTTGATCCCTTCCTTTTTTTAACTATTTATTCATCTACTTTCCCTTCATTTGTCTGTCTTCAAGATCTTTTGTCTTTCTCTTTTGTTTTTGTTTCTCTTTTTCATTTACTTCCATTTCCTTTTCCAGTCTGCTATTTTTTTTGTGACAATTTTGAATTTTTGAATTGGTGTTTGTTCTAAAGAGATTCCTTAAGAGACAGAGTTTATTGTCTACATATAAAATAAAATGAAACTGAAGTTTTTCCATTAGATTTTTTTCTATGATGCAGGACCTGGCAAGCTACCCTGTCGTATTTGATATGCCAAATACCAGTAACAATTATAGACCTCATTCCCATGACCTGATGCTTGATGGTTTGAGGCTCTTTATGTTCCTGGAGCAAGCAGGTGCCCTTGGGCTCTATTTGCATGAGACAGGACATATGGAGATGCTACTGGTGCCCGCTCGAGCAAATGGATGATGAACGGGAAGACAGTGAGACAGTGAGACAGTGATGCTTAGCAAATTAAAAATCTTGGGGAAGAGGGCCCAGGGTGGAACCAAGGGCCCATATCTGGGTTTACAATATTATCAAAGAGTTAATAAAAATAATATGCCTAGAATATATGGATGAGATTAAAGTGAGAAGATCTGAATTCTGCTCTGTTTGAAATGTCTTTATCAGAAGAATGGCTTATGCAGACATCAAGGAGAAGGCTCCAAACAGTTATATTGGGAATTGTCATCTCCCTAGTATCTTGTCTATGGGTTGTGCTTCTAACGGATTACCAACGCAATGGGAAATTCATTAGTTTTGGATCACAGCCCAATTTCCAGAAAACATTTTATTTTCACTTTCCACACCTTTTGAGGAAATTCTGCTTTTTTGGTGCCTGGGTTTTGGATCTGAGTGAAACTGTCATTTCTTAATTATATTCAAAGCTACCCTCTTGACTTCTATTTCAGCTGTGACATTAGCCTTCACACTTGGTTTGGCTTGAATTCTCCCTGGCTTGAGAGTGAGGATTTCATATGTTTTCTTTTCATCTGCAGACATCTGTATTCTGTTTTACTCAGGACTTTAAAATTCACAGAGCAGGAAGGGATCGAGCACATTGTGATCTCTAAGGGACTTGTCCCTTTCAGGCCAAAAACCATAAAAAAAATGTCCTTTTACTAGAGCATTTGAAAAATATTCTCATACTAAAGATGAAGAAGGAAGATATTGAATTGAGACAATTCTGAGTTTAATTATTTTATTTTTAAATATAATTTATGTGTTTTCCCTCATTTTGTCTATATCAGTTCCATAAATTATTTAAAAAAGATAATATATGTATAATTTAAACTGATATATAATATTCTTTGGAACTGAATGGACACAAAATTGCATTTATTAATAAATCAGGTACATTTACTGAATTTTTGGTGTATATGAATTAAAAATAATCATAATTTTATAACCTGCAAAATATTTATAATATTTGAATATACATTTGTATATATTATTTCACATGAATCTCATGGAGTCTCATTAAGTTGGAATCTCATGAATCTCATTAAATAAGGAATGGTGGTTATAAAAAAAAAGTGCTGAAAGATGAAGCCTCAGTTTCCCCCTTGCCAACCTGAGAGAAGCCCACAGTTTCCCCTTGCCAGAAGTTCCATTTCTTCCCATTAACCTATCCCACCTCATCCTAAGACACAATCTTTAACGTTCCTGGTGTTCCACAGGACCATACAATTTTGTCTGGAACTAGGAGTCACAAGACTAATAAACAATACCTGAGACAGATAGTCGGAAAGACTCAAACCAGCCAGACCACTCAAAAAAATTTTCAGCATTCTCTGTAATACTTGGCTGATAATAATGCAAAAGACCTTTAAAAAGTAAGTAAAGCCTATGTGAGACTCCTTTACTTTAACTTAGTCTTATACTAAGTTCCTCCCCACAAGGATAGTTCCTAAATATCATGTTTTATAATAAACTACCGAAAAATCTCAGGGTACACAAGATATGTATTCACCTTATAAAAGGAAGTGACTAATGGTCATCAATATGCCGTTACATATTGAAATAACTATTTATAGACAAGTGCATGAATATGGATCTCCTAAAGAACATGAAGGAAGATAGACAGAGAGAGAGAGACAGAGAGAGGGAGGGGTGAGGAGAAGATATATGGAAGGCGATAGAAAAAAGTCAAAAGATCAAGGAGCACCAAGATGAAAAAATAGGAAACCATTTTGAAACAACAGAAGGTGGGAGATAGTTCAAAAAGAAATAATCAGCATATTAGAAAACTATGGGATAAGTTGAGGGAGAAACAATATAAGAATCTTTGGATTCAGAAGAACAAGAAAGCGAATGTGATGAAGACACAATAACTAAAGAAATAATCGACAGGGGAGTCACCAGCAGTGGCTTAGGAGGCGGCTTAGTTGTGGCCCCACTGTTGTGGTGGGCAAGACGGTCTGTACCACCTTCCCAGTACCACCACTTCTATGCAGCAAGTTATGTCTTTGAGAGAAAGGGCCCAGCTTTGTGACTGATCATGAAGAAATGCTACTAAAGCTAAGTTATCCCAGGTAGACCCACTCCCACTGGGCCAAGATCTCTGGAGCCTTGGCAAGATGAGAGCAGGAAGACTGAGTCTCCTTCCTGCCAAAGGCTTGGTGCACCGCCTGCTGTCATTTGATTCCCACCTCTGCCAGCGAAGTAGCCCAGCTTCACAATTGGTGTCAGAGAGGTGCCAGAGAGACACTGGCAGATGATCAACCCAGGTCTAAAGATCCCGAAGTGTGTGGCCGTAAAATTTGAATACACCTCAAATTTTCACAGAGTTGACAACCTAGTAGACGCACTAATAATTAGATTGGGGAAATAAGTAGATGCTCACTAAGTTCAATGAGAGAAAATAACAAAACTCAACTAACATCTAACTGCTCAGTAAATTCTAGTAACACCATTATAAGATATATGTTGTAAAAAAACAATATAAATTAAATAATTTTGTGCCTTCCAAGAGAATAGACTTGGGGAGTACTTGGGAAACTGGGGACGTTGGTAAAGGAAAGGGCACGTAGGTGGTGGGACCTGTATTGGAATATTGAATAGCTTAAGCAATTGTATGGTGAACAACTTTGTATTTGTATTGTATTTACAAATTGTATTTGTGAATCACAACATTTAAATAAATTTTTTAGTCAATGCTAAAAAGGATTATTGATAAGAACTTCCCAGTTGAGGATTAGACACTGAGATCCAAGTCTTGAAGGGTTCCAGTGAAGCTAGACTCTACTAGGAAAACTCCTTACACTATATACTCAAAGCGACAAATGAAGACATAGAGACAGGTTATTGAATGCGGTAAGTTGAAAAAGAAACTTAACTACAAAGGGAAAGCAAATGAGATGTATAGCAAATCTGTCAAATGTGATTATATGGGTAAAAAAATAATATCCATATAGTTCTATACTATATCCATAAGTATATAGTACAAAGAAAAGAACTATACCCATATAGTTCCATACTATATCCATAAGGATGAGTACAAAAACTCAATGAACTAAACCCCTTACCATGAATGTTCTATTCAGCTATGTTACCATACATATTAGAAGGAAATATGCAGAGCTTCAAGGAATAGGCTAGGAAATACAGTCTTTTTTTTTTTTTTTTTAGTGATTAAACGTGTATTTATTTTAGTTCAGTTAAAACATACATTGTTTCATTGAAACGGTGTAACACTTTGCCAACAAATCATACTGAATTGTTTGCAGCACCCATCCCGCCACCAGTGCCCATCTCCCACCACCAACGATCCCGGTTCCCTCCCCCTCCCCAGCCCTGCTCCATGGCAGGTTCTTGATTTCTTTCCATTTCTCTCTCTTTCTCTTTTCCTTCCCCTCCAGACTATGGATTACAGAACATACATAAAAGGGTTGTTGTGTGTATCTTTTTGCCTCTATTTAATGTTCAGTTCTAGGTTGGTCTTAGTACCCTCAACAATTGTTAGCACACTATTCCATTTCTGTCTTACCTAGCCTCTGACTCCCACACGTTTGTGATAATTTCCACCTTTGACAGGACCTCCTGATATATGTTTCACTTGATCTTGGATATTGGTATGATATTATGTACCTATATATTTATGTTATGCAGATAAATGCAGTCATTCTGTATCTGTCTCTCTCTTCTTCTGGCTAATTTCGCTCAACATAATCTTCTCCATGTCCATCCATTTGTAGGCAAATTTTATAACTTCATTTTTCCTAACAGCTGCATAGTATTCCATTGTGTAGATGTACCAAAGCTTCTTTATCCAGTCATCGATTTTCGGGCACTCTGGTTGCTTCCAGATTCTGGCTATTGTGAATAATGCTGCTATGAACATAAAAGTAGGGATGGTGTTTCCGCTGCGTATTTTTGGCTTCCCAGAGTAGATTCCCAGGGAGTGGTATGGCTGGGTCAAATGGGAGTTCAATTTCTAGTCTTTGGAGGAAAGTCCATATTGTTTTTCCAGAAAGGCTGTACCAGCCGGCATTCCCACCCAACAATGGATGAGTGTCCCCTTTTCCCCACACCCACGCCAGCACTTGTTGTTCTTGTTCTTTTGAATATGTGCCAGTCTCTGTGGTGTAAAGTGGTATCTCATTGTTGTTTTGATTTGCATCTCTCTGATGATTAGTGATGATGAGCATTTTTTCATATGTTTTTTGGCCATTCGAATTTCTTCCCTTGCTGAAGTTTCTGTTCATTTCTTCTCCCCCATTTTTTGATGGGGTTGTTTGTTTTCTTCTTGTAAAAGTTCTACCAGTGCCTGATATATCCTGGATATTAACCCCTTATCAGATGGGTATTGGGTGAATATTCTTTCCCATTCTGTGGACTGCTTTTGTATCTTAGTCACTGTTTCTTTTGAGGTGCAGAAGCTTTTTAGTTTCATGTAGTCCCATATGTTTATCTTTTCTTCTAGTTGCTTTGTTAGTGATGTTTCACCTTTGAAGATGCCTTTAGCTTCAATGTCATGGAGGGTTTTTCCTATATTTTCTGCAATGTACTTTATGGAAATACAGTCTTGAAACCAGTTTTTCAAGAAGTGTTAAAAGAGCACTTTTAAAGGACAGGAGAAGACCCACCAGTCCTGCAGTAATCATTTCCCACTTAATCTCCCACGAGAAGTACACACAGCAGCTAAAATTCATGGAAATACCGGTCGCCATGGAAAAAAACTCCATGGCATCCTTGAGAGGTTGACAGGTCAAGTGCCCACCCTGTGGAAGCCCTGGCAGTTGTACCCACACCCTCCTGCTGTAGCCACACAGGGGTTCAGTTCCACTGCTTCACAAATATTCTCTGCAGAGACATAAACTGCAAATAATTTTAGGTACCTGGTGTCCAGGCTGAGAACTCTGGTACGTTTCAGATGGGCAACTCCCATACTTCCAGAAGCCCTGGCAACCACACCCCACCTCCCACAACTCTTGGTAAGAACATAGATTCTGAAGTTGCTGGGCTTCCTGCATGCTGCTGCTGCTCACCAACCCATTCGTCTATACTGAAATTCTGGTAGTAACACACCAAATTCAATGGAATAATAACGTAGAAGGCAAATAAACTCAACAAAGAAAAAAAAATTAACACAGATGGCCCGACTAGCAATAAACAATATATTCTTAGACAAGGATTAACAGCCCTGTGATCAGATATAACAATTTTCATATAAAATATTAATTTTATAGCATTATTTTTATAGCTTTGCTATAGCATTAATTTTAACTTTAGAATTACATCAGTAGTTAGCCCTTTGTCTTCATTATTTTTTAATTAAAAATAAGGGACAGGAGAAACTTCCCATCATGTGTATTGTGTATGGCACTCACTAATGATGCATTTGGTTTTCCTCTGCTACATTAAGAAAAGTTAAACCACATAGCAATTAATAATCCCCAATTTATTTTAATTTATTTATTTTCTTATGATTCTATTTGCTATTCCTTTAAATTTTTATTGGACCAAGTAATCACTGTATCACTGTCTTCCGTTCATCATCGATTTGCTCGAGCCGGCACCAGTAATATCTCCATATGACCTGTCTCATGCAAGTAGAGCCCAAGGGCACCTGCTTGCTCCAGGAACATAAAAGAGCCTCAAACCATTCCATGAGGTCATGGGAATGAGGTCTATAATTGTTACTGGTATAAATTTTATATATATCTGCCAAGAGGGAAATCTGGATTGTGGAAGTGAAGAACTGAAAATTGAATGTAGGCAAAAGGATATACATGATAGCCTCTAAATGTAATATTGCAAGCCACAATGTAAGAGAAGGAAGAGAGAGAGAGAAAGAGAGAGAGAGAGAGAGAGGAAGAGGAAGAGGGAGAGGGAGAGGAAGAGGGAGAGGGACGAGAGGAGGAGAGGAGGGAGAGGGAGAGGGAGAGAGGGAGAGGAAAGGGAGAGTCAGGCAAAGTGCCTGCCGTAGAGGCAGGCTGGGGGAAGGAGAAAGAATTCTGGGGACATTGGTGGTGGGAAGTGGACACTGTGGAGGGGATGGGTGCTGGACCACTGTGTGACTGAAACCTAATCATGGACAGCTTTGTAATTGTTTATCTCATGGTGGTATAATAAAATAAAAAAAGTAAAATAAAATGAAAGGAGTTATTAATGGTGGGATTGGTGTTGAAACATTGCGTGCCTAAAACAACTTTATTATGAACAAGTTTGTAAATCACAGTGTCTCAATAAAAATTCACTTGATCACTTGTTATCCTGTTATTTATCAATTTGCTCGAGTGGGCGCCAGTAACATTTACATTTGACCCTATCACGTGCCAGTGTAGCCCAATAGCATCTGGTTGCTTCAGGAATACAAAGAGCCTCAAACCCTTCATTCAGAGTCTTGATGAAGAAGTCTGACCATCCTGTAGGTGGGTGGCTACGTGATCTTTTGACATCCCATGGGATCCAGTCGGTAATGGCTCTAGTCCAGCTGTCATCTCCAAATTGCATTATATGTCCAGCCCATCTAATTTTTTGATTCCTTGGCAAATGAGACAGTGTCCCTGACTCTGGAACAGTGATGGAGGTCGGAACTCTGGACTCCTTCTCTCACTTGAGTGAGGCGTGATATTCCAAACATAGCTCTATTGATTCCTCTTTGGGAGACCCGAATAGCATTCTCATCCTGCTTTCGTAGGGCCAAGGTCTCTGGAGGTGTATGTTAATGCAGGGAGAACAGAGGAGTCACCAAAGAGATGTGCACATCTCAATAAACATTCCTGAAGAAAATTTGAGGCCAGAGAGATTGTATATTGGACAAGTCATTCCAGTATTAATAATTTTTTTCAATTATACATTAATTCAGTCAGCCAAAATATAGACTGAGCAGTTCCAAGGTTATTGTCTAGAAGTAGCATTTGCATAATTAAATCCAAAGTATTTTCTGTAAGTATTCTTTACATCATTAAATTGAAAGGATTTCTTTCCAAGCATTCAATACTTACTATCATACTCCAGCCCATTTCTAAAACAGTGAACTATTCAGTTTCCACAATAACTAATAGTTTTCTCATGCACTTCCTTCATTCTTGTGAATTTTGCTGCTACACAGTTAGTAGCTGAGTTCTCTAGGGAACCCATACTCAGATTGAATTTATGTCTTAGTGAAACCCCAATAGCCATTTGGAGGTAAGGTCAATAATTACGTGAGAGTTTCTGCTCTTTATTATTGTGGAGTGCCAGCTGCTGAGCAACATGGCAAACTAAATCTAATAGAGGATAATGAAGTCAGCCTCACATTTCCCTGGCAAACACCTTTAACCCTGTTCTCCATCTATTTAAACTAAGAAACCTTCTGCTAGCCTACTCTGCTAACCTCTCCAAAGGAGAGGGCGCTGTCTACAAATGTGGGGGAAAGGGGCAGAAGAAGAGAGTGCGCTTCCTTTCTCAATCAAACATAATTCCTGGGATGGGAAATATGATATGAGATACTGGGAGGTAAATTATTGAATCTATATTGTCCTCTCTCAACTGAGGACAGTCAAATTTTGAGATATTTTGTTTCAAATTACAACATTTTGTCCTTTTACTGGCAATTTCGGAAAACTGATTTATAATAAATATAATATATTTCTAAAATGTAGAGTTGTCTAGGCCAGAGAGAGTGTATAGGGGGTAGAACATTTGCCTTGCCAACATATGGCCAACCTGGGTTTGATTCCCAGCACCACATAAAGGGCACCAAGTCCTGATAGGAGTGACACCTAATCTCAGAGCAAGGAGTAAACCCTGAGTACTGCCAGGTGTGGCCCCAAACTGCAAACTCAAAATAAAACCAAGAAAATCATTTTAAAAAGTTTGAGAAATAAAAGTAGAGCTATCAATTTAATAAGTGGCTAAAACGTAGTGGATTCACTGAGAATTCAAACAGCTTTAGTAAAGCTTTCAAGGAGGAACATAAATTACTCTATATTTTATTCATTCATTCATTCATTTTGTATCACACCTGGCATTGGTCAGGGGTTACTCCTGGCTCTGCACTTAGAATCACTCCTCGCAGTGCTCAAGGACCATATGGGATGCCAGGGATCAAACCTGGGTCGGCCGTGTGAAAGGTAAACACCTCTCTCGGCTGTGCGATCACTCCAGCCCCTATATTTTAGAGTGTTTGCCTACAAGTCTCTCTTGGTCTAAAACTTCTCATTACATACAAATTATCAATATGCATGTATCCATAGAAAGTCATAGCGTTGAGGCAAAAAATAGCAAACTCAAAACTTTATTTGCCCAATTATAGAAGCAATAATAATTATAATACTTATAGAAACATAATCATAGTACTATTAAACATCTAAATGATGTCAGGAAATGTGCCTTTACACATTTCACGCTCTATCTTACTTCAGTGGCATATCAGTAGCAGATCATTTATAGGTATGTTATGACTAAATAATACTTACAAAGTACTTAGAAAAGTATTTGGTACATTTAAGAGTTGAATATGTTCTTATTATTACTGTTTCCACTGCACCAAGAAATAATTATAGAGTAACAATCAACTACCTGTGCAAGAAACTTTTTAATTAAATAAGAACATAGGGGATAAGAATAACAAGAGAGAAGAGTGAACGATCTATCTTATAATTTCATTTACTGAATATAAAGGTGGTATTTTAAGTCCACTACATATTTTAATCACATGTGTGTATGTGTATAAATCCAATCCAGAGTAAATAGTTTAAGCAACTGCCTTAATTTTTCCAAGTTTCAATTTCTCCATCCTTAAAGGCAAATAATTATAGCACTTACCTCATAGGGTTGTTTTGAATCATTTATCAAGTACCTTAAGCCAAAATAAGGTGCTTGGAAAGCAGATACCTTTAAAAAAATTCTCTAGAAGTTTAAAATAGTTTCAATTCACAAGAGAGCATTCATTTCTTCAGAATATGTTTTTCCATTCTATTATTTTTCCCTACCACAAATATTGACATTGAATCTTACAGAACTTAGAAAACAGGAGTGGGGAGAGGGGAAGGAGGGGGATGTCATTCCAAAATAAACTTTTGTTTTCCAACTAAAAATATGCTTGGGGGGGCAAGAGAAATGTGTAGAGGGTAAGGTACTTGCCTTAAATGTGCTCAACCCTGGGTACAAGAACACACCACAGGGCATTTGCAAGCTCCTGGGCCATTGTAACAGGGGGAACAAATGACAATCACAGATTTAGCATTTGCAAGGTAACATTTGCAAGGCAACAACCATTGATTTACATATCCCTGTGATCAGAGGTCAGAAGACCAGGCACATTCTGCCTCACCTTAGCAACCTTAGCTCAGATAAGCACAGATGTTTTGGGTGTAACCTTATGGGCAGGGTCCATTTCTGGGTCCTGCCCTTAAGGTCTTGTGGCAGGGAAAATGCTGGACCCTAAGGCTAGCAGCTTCAGAGCCCAGAAAGAACCATGCGTATGAAAAGAATCATAGCATGGGAAACGTATCGTGTAATAAACATATAGATCAGAAGGTTGCTTGGAATCCCAAATATGCTATGCATTATTTATGTGACATCAGGGAAAATTTTAAACCATGCTAAGCCTCAGTTTTTCAACTCATAAAATAAATTTGATAATAATATTCATATTATTCATCACACAAAATAATTGTGCAGATAACTAATCCAAAAGAATCGGAGCATAAGTTTATATCTACTAGTCACAAAAATATCTAAATGAACAGGATGCCTTCTTTTTAAAAAATTCTTGATAGTGGTGTCTATAAAATTAATTACTTAAAATAAAAAATTCACATGAAAATTCATTTAAAAAGTTACTGTAATCTCAAAATAATAAATAATGAGAACCATCACCCCAAGCAGATAGAATGGTGGGAAGCTAAACAACAAAGTAACACAGATGACTCTTGATTAGTTCATGTTTAAAATAAATTCAGTGATTTATAATTACACATAAACACACACAATGCAGTATTTTTGAAACAAATTTTTTGCAATATAATGCCTGCATATAAGTAACAGCTAAATCAATAAGTAAAATTGAACAGTCCTATATAAAAATGTAAAATATCCCTGATGTAATAAAAGGGCAAGTCTGCTTAAGTATCTTTAAGTTTCACATATGAGAGAGATTATTACTTATCTCTGTATTCAAGAGTCATAACAAGGTAGCAACAAAAATCACTTGATCACTTCACTTGAAGATCCAGAGTCAAAATAACTTGAAAACTGATCCTTGCAATTTGAGAGTATTTTGGGGAGCCTGGGTCGATGGGGTTTTTGGTGTTCTTGGATGAGAGTAGGAGCAGATTGGTTTGGGGTGCAATGTTGAAATTACATGCATGAGAAATCATCATTAATGGCTTTATAAATCACAGAACCTCAAAAAAAAAAAAAAAGGAAAGAAACCAGTGTCATTATATACTAGCAATGAATTATAAGTTAGTAAGCCCTGTGTGGCATTTGTTTTAATTTTAATGATAATTGTTGCAGGTGGACCCCACGGGTGACTTATGTGAGGCAGGAAGGAGAGAGAGATGGTCGCTTCTCCCCAGCCGCCTCTGCCAACGGGACCCGCTGGGCAGGCTAAGGACTGATAAAGTCTGCGATGAGCCCTGCACGGCGTGGGCCTGAGCCCCACCAGCCCCACGAGGTGACCGTCAAGCCACGCCTGAGGTCCGCTTGATCTCTAGGCACGGGAGTTGATCCCTACCACCCGAGGTTTCTCGGGGAGCCACGGACTCAGGCTGGAGCGAGGAATTGCTCTTTGCAGGAAAGGAAAGTCAGTCCTAGGCCTTACCCAGGTCTGCCTCAAGTGTTCTTGTCTTTCTCGCAGAAAAAGAATTTTCAGGAGTCGACGAGCAGTGAAGTAAAATAGGTTTTATTGAGGAGGTTTAGGTGAGGGGAGGGGAGAGAAAGAAAGGAAAGAGTAACGCGCTCAAGGGAGAACCGGGCTGCTCCAAAGGCCGGAGAGCGAGTAAGAGAGAGAGTACACATCTCAAGAGGGGAGATGCGGGCAACACACGTGCTCAGGCAGCATGTGCACGCAGGCAACATGTGTGCCCAGGCAGCATGTGCGCAGGCGACATGTGTGCCCAGGCAGCATGTGCGCGCATGCAACATGTGAGCCCAGGCAGCATGTGCGCAGGCGACATGTGTGCCTAGGGCAGCATGTGCTGTGCGCGCTGTCCTTTGTTTAGGACAGCTTTTATAGATTTCTCCCCAAGTTACTCCCACATGGGGCTTTAACCTTGGTTGCTAGGGCCCGTTGCCAAGGGAGTAGACTTTGGGAGTGGTCTTCTGTGAGCTGGGTGCTGGGCGGGAAGGCTGATTTATCTTCCTTAGGAGGGTTAGTTATCTAAAGCCTGTAAAAAGGGTTAGTGGCCCATGGGCTTCACACATTCCCCTTTTGGCCTTCCCTTCCCCAGGGTTAATTGTTAATAGTGGTCTTGTCAAGTCTGTTTTCGGGCTTTCAGTCAGGTGGCTCTGAATCTCTTCTTCAGGAATTTATTGCCATGTGGCGCCCCTGTCTACCTGCCTACAACAATAATTATCATATAAGTAGTTATAATTTAAACATTTTCTGTATATTTAATATATTTAAACCCTTCATGTTTATATAAAATGTATAAAGTATCATGTAAAATTATAAATTACATTTAACCAAAAATGTCGTATTGAGTCCTTTATGATTCTTCTTTGAAAAGAATCATCATTTTGGCCAGAGAAATAGCCCTGGGAAGGCACTGGCTATGCACATGTACAAGCTAGGTTTAATCCCTGGCACACTTTATGGTACCCCAAGCACCACCAGGAGTGATATCTGAGCTCAGAAGCAGGAGTAAAGTCTTGAACATAGCTGGGTGTGAAATCCCTTTTGCAAGTGAAGGAAAAAGAGGGAGGTTGGGAGGGAGGGATGGAGGGAGGGAGGAGAGAGAGGAGAGAGAGAAGGAAAAGGAGAGAAAGAGAAAGAAATAGAAGGAAGAAGGAAAGAAGGAAGAAGGAAGGAAGGAAGGTAGGGAAGGAAGGAAGGAAGGAAGGAAGGAAGGGAAGGAAGGAAGGAAGGAAGGAAGGAAGGAAGGAAGGAAGGAAGGAAGGAAGGAAGGAAGGAAGGAAGGAAGGAAGGAAGGAAGGAAGGAAGGAAGGAAGGAAGGAAGGAAGGAAAGAAGGAAGGAAGGACATTTAATGATCTTAGAAAAAAAGAAGCTATAGTTGCCTCCAAACCTTTGTTGCAAAATTATTGTCAAATAATTATAAACAACTTTTTCTGCATTCTCTGACAGTGTACATAAAGTTAAAAAATAGAAAACATGAATATCCTTGTTTCTTTGGGAATACAGTGGTGATTATTATAACCTCTTATCTAGTAACCAGGGGTTATCTCCTGCCAAAAGTGTATTTGATACTAGATACCTGATCTATGTGTCCAAACAAGTGGTTTTTCATTTTCACTGCATTCCAAAATTTCAAAAAGGGCCTACATTAAAAAAAAAAAAAGTTTAAGTGTGATAATGCAGCTTACATTCAGAGGATATACTATATACCAACTAAAGACCCAAACCTGTATCCGCTCTTCTCTTCCATTCTGTGTTGAGCCTTCAGTTTCTTACACTGTGCCTCTCAAGGACTTTTTGTTCAGTATGTAGTAATTGAACAAAAGAATAAAAAAAAAAATACAGTATTTATTCAGACATACTGATAAGTGTTTGTGTTACCCACATTGAAACTACTAAAAGAAATGTTGTTTCAATGTGCTTATGTTACAGACAAGCAAAGAAGCCTAGAAAAAAGTGATTTGCTTAAGTATAACAAGTTTCAAATATCAAATGGCACATGTCTTATTTTTAGTACTTTTTTTTCTATATTACCGAAGGGTCCCATTTTACTCTTTGTGCTTAATATTTATCCTACCATCACATATGCATGTGCACACACAAGTTAAGCACTCACTTTAAATAAATTTTATTCTTGTGTCTCTTAAGTAGATTTTATTCTTGTCTCTTTGCCCAGGACTTTTCATGACATCTTGGAAAATAATTACCTTTACTATTCATCATAATGAAGAATATACAAAATGTTTTCAATGAGTGTTTTAACTATTAATTGTTTAAATATAATTAATATGGTATTTTTTAAATTTTTTTTCTATTTTATTTTATTTTTTAAAATTTTTTATTATCCCACTGTGAGACATACAATTACAAAGGTGTTCATAATTGGTTCTTGGTAGTACAGTATAACAGCACCCATCCCTCCACCAGTGCCCCATTTCCATCACCAATGTACCCCACCCCCTCCCGCCCACCCCCAGGCTGCCTCAATAGCAGGTACCCCAGTATCCTCTCTTTCTCTCTCATCTCTCTCTCTCTGCCTCTGCATCTCGCCTCCCTCTTCTTTTACACATTGTGGCTAGCCCTGCAGATATTTAGAGTTTATCACTTAACTCTTTGTGTATAATATGGGATTTTAAAGAATTCTACCATTTTTTGTTTTATTGTTATGACCATGGGCTATACACATGCTTGGTTTTGATGCTTTCCAAGGGCTCCTGTGGTACCAATTGAGGTTCTCATTCCCGGTCATGATGCTCAGGTACCTTTTACTGTGGTACTCCTATACCACTACCTAACTCTATAACAGAATATACTCTATTGCAGTATCAGTGAACTTGGTGTTCAACACAGTAGGGACCTATGGACGGCACTGAGCATTGATCTTCACATTTGCAAATGAAGTAATGAGCTTCACTTTTGCAATGCAGGCCTCTTGTTGCTGGGCCACCTCCATTGCTTAGATAAGGCTCTTGTAATCTACAAAAGGGAATGAGTAAAGGCCATCTCAACTGACAGCATTCAACACATCCTCATGGCCAACAGTTGCAGCATATGTACTTATCATACTATGCACAAGAAACGGAAGAGAAAACATTAACACTTACACTGTTCTGTCCTTATAGAAATATTTTCATAGTAAGAGAGACAGACATCAGTTAAATAGTTGCTGTAGGCGGTCACCCCAGGGCTGGAGCAGCACCACATCCTCTAGCTCTTGTATTGAATTGTTGGTCAGGTGGGACAAGAAAAACTGTGGGGTCTCTAGACCTACTAAGCCCACTTGGGAGGGTCCCTTAAAATAGGTCAGTAATAAATAATTGTGATAGCAAATGTGTAACTGCAAACTAAGAGCATTCTAGAATTAACATATATAATATTTAGAAATCCTAACGAAGAGCCTTCCTATAAAAAAGTAGTATTTGATATTAATTTATTTATTTATTTATTTATTTATTTATTTGCATGTTTGGGTCACACCTGGCGATGCTCAGGGGTTTCTCCTGGCTCTGCACTCAGGAATTACTCCTGGTGGTGCTCGGAGGACCATATGGGATGCGGGATTGAACCTCGCCAGCATGGGCCGACCGTAAAAGCAAATGCCTACCAGCTGGGCTACCGCTCCGGCCCCAGTATTTGATATTTTTAATCTAAAGAATGAAGAATCAGGGGCCGGAGCGATAGCCCAGCTGGCAGGACGCTTGCCTTTGCACCCCGCAGACTCATGACTGCAGGGTTCGGTCCCCGGCATCCCATATGGTCCCCCCAGCAAGAGTAATTCCTGAGTGCAGAGCCAGGAGAGACCCTGAGCATTGCCGTGTGACCCCCCCCCAAAAAAAAAGAATGAAGAATCAGTAAACGTAAGAGTATGACATGATGAATTTGAATCACAATTCAAAGTTCGCTTATTATTGTAAAGTTATATTATAAC
The DNA here is from genome assembly GCA_021461705.1 of Cryptotis parvus. Lineage (NCBI taxonomy): Eukaryota > Metazoa > Chordata > Mammalia > Eulipotyphla > Soricidae > Cryptotis > Cryptotis parvus. Next base: position 20,071 of record JAJIBD010000350.1, read on the forward strand.
TTTATTATGATTTTCAATAAATATATAATAATAATGCAGGTGCAAATTAAGAACATTTAAATAAGATTATATATTTATCTTTTATTTTTCTAATCAAATGATCAGAGAGACTCTTGAATTTCTGGTGTTACCATAACTTATATGAAATCTTAACTTGAAGACTATAGTTGTTCCAGTGAATCTGGAACAAAGGAGAATCTCTTTGAAATAACATGCCATTACATGTACCAGAGATAATAGGGTAAATTCAGCCTGAACTTCCTTGGATTCCTCTTTCCCTTAAAGTTAGCCTCAAATTGATGTTGCTGTTCCCATTATCAAGCCCCACTGCAATAAAGGGTACACCAAGAAAACTAACACTCAAAAGATGAACGATGTGGTGTAAAGACACCATTCTGGGCACTTATTTAACTCTGCTTTAGTACAAAGTTCTTTTTGGTTATAGTGTTAGGTACATGTTGGCTAGGAAAGGATGATATTAGAATAAATTGCAAAGAACTCTAGGTTTTAAACTATAGCATTCGTATGTGAATGAACATTACAATGTTGATGGTCATAATGATGAGAGTATATGGGACAAACCAAATTAAATGAACAGGGAAATGGAGAATACTGGTCAAAGTTGGTTTAGTATTACTGTGATGGTTAAATTCAGATCATTTTTAAACAGGAGATGCCATTGTCACCAATAGAAATTTGAATAAATAGCTTTTATTTTAAGACACCTATGTTAAAGTCAGAGAAAACATTAAATTTCATAGATTGGCTTAGAAAGAATATACAATATTAAAAAAAATAAGTTAGTAACTCAATGTTTAAACTTGTTTGTAATGGACTTTCAAATGAGGATTTATGACTAAATGTATTCGACTAATACCCTCGCTATAATGCCTACTACATATCTTATTTTTTGACTAATGGGATTTCAAACCCAACCTGCTTCACTTCCATTTACAAAAAGGAAATTAAAAAATTGATTGGTTACTTCCTCTGCAGAATCTGAACACCTTGATTGGCCAGCTGCTGGTGGCTAAGCAACCGGATGGAGAATCTTTGGAGCAAGTAGCCGAATTCATCACAGCAGGAGCCATGAGGCAAGAAGCTCTGGGATCAATTAAAATGCCAGGCTTTTCCAGGCTGGTTTCCAGTGCATCTGCGCATGATTCCACATAAATTTAGGGAATTAGAGATCAGACAAAGGTAAACATTTCTGTGCTTTGCTTAACATTGATTTAGAATGAGAGGATGAAATATGCCACAGCCATTTAGCCTGAAGAGGGCTTACACCTTCAGCTGATTTTTTTTCCCCTCCTCAATTGCTTTATTATTTTAAGTATGCTGTAATCGAAGACTGGTTAAATCATCTGTGTGTTCCTCTGAGGAGAAAAGAGAAAAGAAACAAAGGGAAAAACCAGTCCTTGGTCTCATAGACTAAACAAGAAGAAAATGACTCATTCTTTAATTTTATAGCCACACCTCTAAAGAAGAGTTACACATGCTCTTTGTTTTCCAGCCATTTGCTCTGCCAAGAATTCTTTAGAAAAAAAAATCTCATTCATGTTTCCAAACAGAATTAAGACTTCGATTTGTCTCTGAAGTTCTAGAAATTTGACTTTTGCAGCAAAGACTCCTCTTTTAGTTTTTGTTTTCTTCTCATTTTCTAAACATTTTTTTTTAGTTATAGCAGCAGTTCCCAGGAGCTACTTTTGGTTCTGTGCTCAGGGATAACTCCTGCAGTTGGTACTCAGGGAAGTAGGTAGTACTGTGGATCCAACTGGGGCAGTTACCCTAAAAGGTCAACCCCTTCACTTCTCTAGTATCTCTCGGATCTCTTATATTTATTTTATATCTTTTCGAGTCTATAACTCTGTTCTCCTATGCAGAATGTGAAGTGCTGGTTGTGTCTTGTGGGGGTAGAACTTCCCAGAATCCTTTGCAGGTGGACATAGGTAAGAAGTTGGAGGTGAAAGCCTGAGGTAGTAAGAAGCATAATAATAACAGAGGTAGAGAAAGTTGGCAGTGATAGGAAAATGCAAAAGACTAAAAAGAAAAAAACAAGGCACTCTTCATGAAGAAAGATTCTATTATATAATTCTATAGCACAAAGAGAAATTTATGATATCATAGAAATAGTGCAATTATATTTTTTATTCATTAACAGAAAAGCAGAAAAAATCAGATTTGGCTGCTTATTGAATGTGGAGTTGGAAGCAGGGCTTTGAGATAGTTTCTGAGTAAATTTGATAATAGCAAGTGTTGGATGAGATCTTCAAAGTTCTTTCCACATTTAGAATGTAAAACTCTATGAATCAATTAAAAAAAATTTTTTGCGTCACACCTGGCAATGCTCTGGGGTTACTCCTGGCTCTTTGCTCAGGGAATTACGCCTGCCGGTAGTCAGGGGGACCATATGGGATGCGGGGATCGAACCCTGGTCGGTCACGTGCAAGGCAAACACCCTCCCCCGCTGTACTATCGCTCCAGCCCCTAATTCAAAAAATTTTAGGTGCAAAAATAAGCTGACTTACAATTATAAAAATAAAGCAAATTGGAAATATGTGTTTACAGAAACCACACCCCTTAGAATTAATACTTTTCTTAAAAGATTTGCATTTATTATTATTATAATATGTTCTGCAATAATTTTTTTTTTTTACTCTTCCCAGCAGTGTGGAGGGCTTACTTCTGACTCTGCATCTAGGGATCACTCCTGGTGGGGTGAAAGGTCACATATGGGATGGCAGGAATAGAGTCTCAGCTGACCGCATGCAAGGCAAATGGTCTGCCTGCTGTACTATTGCTCTGGCCCCATAATAATATTTTCTATCATAAATTATACTTGTCTGATATCATCTTCATTAGTTTTGTTCTTCAACAACATCTTTTTTTTATTCTTGCACTTTAGCCTTTTTGAAACCTTTTCAATATATTCTTTGTAAAGACCTATAATGACTATTTCTTATTATTCCTTATATCCTATCTAAAGAAGTTTTTCCTTTTTAATGGCTGCACTTATTTCAAAAATTTAGAAAATCAAGGAAAAATATGAACATTTGTAGAGAACTTAAGCCTGAACTTGATGTAATCTGTGCCCCTATTTTATTCGCTAATTCTCACAGCATATGAGGATAACATGGTTTTTTTTTATTTCAAAGTGATGAGTCTGATGTTCTTTGGCAGGTCAAAAGGTCACAGTGACGGATGGCAAAGTAAAAAATTCTCTCTTAGGAAACCTTATACAATAAGGATTATCCATGCAACCAGTGTGAGTTAAATTAATCATTCATTCTATATATTGAGATATTAGTGAAGCATAATGTAAATCCTTAAAAAATCATTTCCAGATAAATATAAAAGCTTGAACATTTTCAGTTGCTCTCTCTCCTACCATTTGGTCTCAACAAAGGCCATAAAAGAAATGGCAGCCATCCAAGAGAACACAATATATGAGAAGGCTGAGGGTTGGAGTATTGAGTCTGGTGTTCCAAATCTAGGTACCTTCAGAGTATTGAGATGAAGTTTTTGCCAAAATACACAGTGAACTATTTTAATAAGAGTGCAAGTGGAGATTTAAGACTCAAGCAAATTGCTAGAGGTGCATTTTCGTTTTCTGTCATCTGCAAGTAACTCTAATTAATGCTTCTTATATGCAGTTGGCATATTTATGATTTGAGTTTCCTTCTTATATCCATTCTTCACTCTTTTTTCCTTACCTATTAGCAGTGCATAGAGACTTGAGAGCAACTGAATATAATTCAGTAGAAGCTAAAATTTTTTTTGTCTCAAAAGATGTCAGTATATGAATGATTTCCCCAAAAAGCAGCGATTCTTTCTGCCTCATTCTTTGTGCTGATTAAAACCCAATAGTAAATTCTTCATTAGATTAGAAATATTTTGCTTTTTCAGTTAAGAAACAATGTTTTTAAGGAGTCTCTTCAATAACATGTATATCAATAATTCATGTCAAATGCAAAATAATTACATATTGTAAATATAAAAGAGGTAAAGTGAGAGATACTTTAAAAACAGTAGTTATTGAGTTTTTAATCATTTATCTATGGAATTTCCATTGAGGATATAGCTACTACTTTTGCATAGTGATTATGCAAATATATATGTAATTTCAGGTGTGTAGTGGCTATTGTCTCAGTTTTTGCATGCCTACTTTTAATTTCTACTGTGAACTTGTTAGTGTAAAAAGCACATTTTTCAGATAACCATGTCACCTGGCATCTTGGTATGTGATGCCAATATAAGATGTAAAAGCTGGAAGAAGGCTGGAAGGACTGTATTACTTGTGCCCTACACAGTCTATAGTTTCAACAGTTGCTAAAGTGAGAGTGAAAGAGCTAAGGGAAGTCTGGCAGTTCTGGAGCTACTAATATATTTGCTAATTTCAATTCACTTGGGATGTGAGTGATTCCATTTTGCAAAACAGCCTCTGTAGACTCCTGCCTCTAATTTTTTTACCCATGATGCACTTCTGTTTCAACCATCTCAGGCTCCATAGCTCAGGTGTTTAGAGCACTGGTCTTGTTTCAACCATCACAAACTTTACTCTTTCCTTTTTCTAAAATTCATGATAAAACCTGTGTGACCACACAATTTTAGTATACACACCTTTCTATTTGAAATATTTATCATGGTTTGTATTTTCCTGAGAGTTCCACCTGAAAAATATAAGTATAAAAAATAAGGATAAAATAAGCCCAGAGGTATTTCATACAAACAGTGGGATGAAAATTGATATGAAATGTAATATTCTTACCAAAATAAAAAGTGGAAATATTCATAGAGAAATAAACAAATGTTAGAGTAACAAGAATAACTAGAAATGAAGATAACATTGGAGGAAAGATAAATATCACCAGAAGGGTGTCACCATTGGCAGAGCCCCATGTCCTAATGTCATGGGATGTGTAAAGCCTAAGGTGTGTAAAGTCTAAGGTGTGTAAAGTCTAAGGTGTGTAAAGCCAAAGACAGCATATTTGCAAGATGTTGACAGATAGCAAACATGTAGGAGAGAGAGAGTAAGACATGTCTGTGAAAACAGCTAAGCCAATAGAAAAAATTCCAAGGATTTAAAAGTTTCAATGCATTTTTAATCTGTTTCTTAAAAATAGACAAATATTTGACAGGATAATGGAAATAGCAGTAGGAGCAATGTTAGTAGCAGTATAAATACTTTATTAATTTGTATTGCCTTTCTAACAGAATCTAGAGCAAAGTAAGAGAGTTTATACTTTAAAACTTATCTTGTAATTAAATCAACTGCTGTTTGGGGCCCAGAGAGTTAAGGCCTTGCATAGAGTCATGCTGGGGTTCTATCCCTAGGATCCCATATAGTCCCCAGAGTCTCACTAGGGGAGATTTCTGAGTGTAGAGATAGGCTTAAACCCTGAACACCATCAAATGTTGCTCAAAAGCCAAATAAAAAAAATCAGAAAAAATAATGAACTCTCTCACTTCCCTGTACTTCTAGATGCCCTAGCAGTCATGGCCACACCTCAAGTGTCACCCAGCTAAATGAGCTCCAGCTGTACATTCCCTGATAAAAACACTGAAATTCCTGACATCAAACTCTATAACACTCATATACCAGTAGTGGAACACCAAATGGAGAAGGTAATTAATCTCAGTTAGTAAAACATAAATACAGAACACTTAATCTATAGCAACATTGTAGTAATTTCTCAAACAAGGACTAATGTCTCTAAGATGAGACATAACAATTCATTGGCCCAAGATTGGAAGCCTGCCTCAGTGCAGAGGGAAGACATTAGGATAGAAAAGGAACCATCTCTAATAATAATTAGAGATGATCACTCTGGATAAAGTCTCCAGCGATGAAAGTACTAAAGGAACAAACATGATGTCTTATCATTCCCAGTATTGCGAATCTAATGGCCAAAGGATAGAAGAGAAAAGAAGAAAAGTGTCTGCTCAGAGACAGGCTTTTTGGGTGGGGGTGGGATATTAGGAGGTGTAGGAGAAACTGGGGAGACATTGGTGGTGGGAAATGTGTTGGTGGAGGGATGGGTGTTGGAACATTGTATGACTGAAACCCAATCATGAATAGCTTTGTAATGGTGCATCTCATGGTGATTTAGTAAAAGGCATTTAATTTGAAAAAAACACAATGTGTAAGAGAAGGAAAAGAGAGGGAGAGAGAAAAGATATAAAGAACCTTCCATTTAGGCAGGAACCTAGGAGGGGGAAGGGAAGTGGAGACATTGGTGGTGGGAGAGAAATGGGCACTGAGTGGAGAGGTGGGGTGCTGGAACACTATGTGACGAAACCTCTAAACATGAGCAACGTTGTAATTGTATATCTCGGTCACTTGATCACTTGATCACTTGAATCCTGTTATTCATCGATTTGCTCGAGCGGGGCGCCAGTAACATTTCCATTGGACCCTATCACGTGCCAATGTAGCCCAATAGCATCTGGTTGATTCAGGAATATGAAGAGCCTCAAACCGTTCCTTCAGGGTCTTGACAAAGGAAGTCTGACCATCTTGTAGGTGGGCGGCCACGTGATCTTTTGACATCCCGTGGGATCCAGTCGGTAATGGCTCTAGGCCAGCGGTTGTCTCCAAATCGCATTACATGTCAGCCCATCTGATTTTCGTGCCTTGGCAAACGAGACAGCGTCCCTGATTCTGGAATAGCGACGGAGGTCAGAGCTCCGGATTCCTTCTCTCACTTGAGTGAGGCGTGATATTCCAAGCATAGCTCTTTTGATTCCTCTCTGGGAGACCACGATAGCATTCTCATCCTGCTTTCGTAGGGCCCAGGTCTCTGAGGCGTATGTTAATGCAGGGAGAATAGTGGAGTCAAAGAGATGTGCCCAGAGCCGGAGGTTCTTTGTCCTTTTAGCTATTTCTTGATGCCTTTGAAGGCATTCCATGCCGCTCTCTTCCTCCTGCGCAGCTCAGGTTTTTGGTCGTTCATCATGTTGACTTCTTCGACCCTAGGTACACATAACTGCTGCATTCAGAGATGTTTGTTCCATTGAGAGTGAATGGGGCCTCTGGAACTAGTTCATTCTTCATAAACATTGTTTTTCTTTAGATTCAGCTGTAGACCTATCTTTCCACATTCTCAGTCGAAAGTCAGCCAGCATTTGTGCGCTTGGCTAATGTTTGGTGTTATTAGAGCGATGTCATCAGCGAGCCGGAGGTTGTGTAGTTGCCGACCATCTATCTTCACTCCCATTCCTTCCCATTCTAATTGTCGCATGATGTTCTCGGGTGGCGCTGAAGAGTTTTGGTGAAATGGTTTCACCCTGTCGAACCCTCCGCGGTAGATAATAAACTGTTTAATATAAAAAAGTGTAAAGGAAACTCACTGGTGTTAATACTAAGAGGACAAGTGATACATATCAGAAATGTTATGAATCTTATTTTACATAAACGTAAAAAAAGCACTTTGAAATGATCATAGACCTAAGTGTAGGGTTAAAAACTTGCAGTTTAAGAAAACAAGGGAGAAAGCTTTCAGTTCAACAAGTTCCCTGATGGAGGAACCACAGTGCCAGTGTGGTAACATTGGCATCCCATAAACATGTAGATATTAAAGTTTTATAAACTAATATTCTTCAAAAAATCAAAATATTAATTCTATAAAAATAAATACCTAGGTTTATTTACAGATTACCAAAAATAGTAATAATGGACCTCATTCCCAACGAATATGGAATGTTACTGGCACCACGGCTGAACAAATCGATGAACAATGGGAAGAAGAAAAGTGACAAAGTACACATGATATTTGTTATTTATTGTATATATATATATATATATATATGTATATAGCATGTATATGCATTCTGTAAATACATGCAGATATATGCTTACACACAGATTTAAATTGTGTTAAAACTATCCTACTAAAATGAAAAAGGCAAGTTATTCATTGCACACAAAATTTTTTTAATCATAGGTGGATGAAGAATTTATCTTTGGATCCTATAAAGAATTCTCAACTCAATGAAAGGAGCACAGTTTACTTTGATGAAAGACATGAGCAGCTGTTCATTTGAAGATAAATATGAATGGCTAATAAGCCTCAAAATAGACATTCAATATAACTTCACAAGTGATGCAAATTTATTCTACAACACAATAACTCAGAGCGACAGCAATTTAAGTAATCCAAATGACACCATTCAAATTAAATCAAGGTGAGAATTTAGATAAATGGAATGAGTAATTAATGGTGAAAACATATAACATGGTATATAGTCAGTTCATAACATTTTGATAGTTTATTTTTTTGGTGCGGTCATGCATGGCAGTGCCCAGTGATCACACTTGGTAGTGGAGAATCACATTCCTACTGGTTGTGAACCAGAATCAGCCTCACATTTAGGCAAGTGCCTTAATTTTTAGTCATTCTATTGGAAATGCAAAATACATTTTGAAAAATGAAATGACATTTATTTATAAATATCTTGTAGTCAATCTTTTAGAGAATTTTGAAATAATACTTTTAGCAAATGAATATCTTGGCTTTCATAAAGGTAATACAGATAACATTCTACTTTAGGCTTGTGAATTTGAATATTTTTATTATGGTATTTGACTTTGATTCAAGATCATGAGACAATATTTTCACAATTCTTAAATGACATTTTTGAAAAATGGATTGTTAAGCATATTTCTCCCAAATGATAATTAGAAATTAAAAACATTGTACAGCTATAAATTTTATTAAAGATCAACACCCCAGTGGGAATCAAACAATAGATGCAAATTTATTTTTTAAAATTTCATGTTGGGTGTTGAATTAATTTATGAAAATTTTCTTCCAGTCTACTCCTTTTGGGAAAAAACCAGCTCGAAAAGGTAAGTACTATTTTGTTTGACGATTATTTCTACTTCCAGTACAATTTTTAAAGTAAGTAAAATGGTAATGCCACTATCATGTTTTCAAGCTATAAAGCCTTCACTAATCCCGCAGCTATCTGAGGTCCCCTCCACAGACTAAATATTATTTCCAGCTTTATTTTTTAGGTACTAAATTGTGTGTTTCTTGTGGCACTCAAAACCTCACACAGTTTGAGTAAACTTTTGCATCTAACGC
>JAJIBD010000351.1:0-147450 GCA_021461705.1 Cryptotis parvus
TTAGAAGAGATGTGCCCGGCCGCCGGAGGTTCTTTGTCCTTTTAGCTATTTCTTCGATGCCTTTGAAGGCATTCCATGCCGCTCTCTTCCTCCCTGCGCAGCTCAGGTTTTAGGTCGTTCATCATGTTCACTTCTCGACCTAGGTACACATAACTGCTGCATTCAGAGATGTTTATTCCATTGAGAGTGAATGGGGCCTCAGGAACTAGTTCATTTCTCATGAACATAGTTTTCTTCAGATTCAGCTGTAGACCTACCTTTCCACATTCTCGGTCAAAGTCAGCCAGCATTTGTGCCGCTTGGCTAATGTTTGGTGTTATTAGAATGATGTCATCAGCGAAGCGAGAGGTGGTGTAGTTGCCGACCATCTATCTTCACTCCCATTCCTTCCCATTCTAATTGTCTCATGATGTTCTCAAGGGTGGCACTGAAGAGTTTTGGTGAGATGGTATCACCCCTGTCGAACCCCTCTTTTCACATCAATGATCACTTCTTTGTAGAATGGTGAGATCCTGGTGGTGAATCCGTAATACAGCTCACGAAGGATCTTGATGTATTGGGTTTGAACACCCTGTTTGACTAGGGCTTCGATGACTGCTTCAGTCTCCACAGAATCAAAGGCTTTCTGTAAATCAATGAACGTGAGGCAGAGCGGCATCTTGTACTCCCTACAAACCTCAATGAGCTTGGTTACTGTGTGGATATGGTCGATTGTGCTGAATCCTTTCCGGAAACCTGCTTGCTTCGCATGGTTGTCCTTCATCTAGTGTTCTGCTAATCCTGTTCAGGATGACTCGTGTAAACAGCTTGTAGATGACAGACAACAGGCAGATGGGGCGATAGTTGCAGATGTCGTGAATGTCTCCCTTCTTGAACAGTAGAACTGTCCTGCTGGTTTTCCATTGGGAGGGCACCTTGCATTCGGACAGGTAGCGTGTGAAGAGCCGAGCTAGTGTATTGATGAGTACCGATGGCAGATTCTTCAAGTGTTCGGGTCTGACTTTGTCTGGGCCTGGTGCTGTTCCCTTCTTTACCGATGAGATGGCATGTCGGATTTCAGAAGGGAGAACGTTGGGGAATGACATATCCATCCTGTGGAATTTGGTATGTGGGCAGGTGGATGTGGCTATCAAAGAGATTTGAGTAGAAGTCCTGGATAATCTTCTCCATTGCCTTTCTGGAAGATGTGATCGATCCATCAGGGCGTCGGAGGGCAGTCATCTTGGTCTTATAGTTGGCGAAGGACAGGCGGGCAGTGCGAATGCTTTTCCCGGCTTCTGCTGCATCTTCCAGTATTTCTGCTCTTCTGTCTTTGACGTCTGCTTTTATCGCTTCTCTGCACTGTTTAGCAAGCTTGGACGTTAGCATTTGGTCTCCTGAGGCTCCTTTGGTCTCTTCCATAAAGGAGCTGAGAACATAAATTGGAGTAAAGCTCTCCTCTTTAACAAATGGTGCTTGGAACACTGAATAACGATGTGTAAATGAGAGCTGGATCCATATCTCACACCTTACACAGAATTAAATTCAAAGTAGGTCAAGGACCTTGACATCAGACCAGAATCTACGTAGTGCACTGAGGAAAATATAGACACACCAAGATTTGCGCCTCAAACTTTTCTTCAAGGACAAGATGTCATTAGCAAAGGCATCCGAATAAAAATAAACAAAAGGTACTATATCAAATTAAAGACTTTCTGCATGGCAAAAGAAACATGTGCTAAAAAAAAAAAACAACTAACTGATGAGAGAAAATATTTGCATGCAACACATCAGGGTTGATATCCAGGATATACACAGGATATATACAGTAAACACAAAGATCAACAGCAAGAAAATTTTTTTAAAAATGGAGACAGGAAATGAAAGGACACTTTCTGAAGAAGATAGAAAAATGGCTTTTAGGCACATGAAAAAGTGCTCATCATCACTTATTACTAGGGAAATTCAAATCAAAATGACAATGAAAGACTATCTTACACCAGTGAGGTCGCAAACATGAAAAAATACTGGGAGCAATCTATATTGGCAAGGATGTGGTGAAAAAGGGAACTGTTTCATCAACTGCTAGTGAGACTGTTGTCTGGTTCAAACCCTTTGAACAAGAGTATGCAGATTTCTTAGTAAAGTAAGAATTGAGCTGCCATAGATGCAACAATTCCAGTTCTGGGCATTTACCCCCAAGAAACAAAAGCACTCTTTCAAAGGATATATGCACACCATTATTCATTGCAGCACTGAGTACAATAGTTACAATATGGAATCAAACTAGACATCCTAACAGTGGGTAGGGTGTCTTCCTTGCAATTGGCGACTGGGTTTGATCCCCGGCATCCCATATGGTCCCCCAAGCACCTCCAGGAATAATTCCTGAGTGCACAGTCAGGAGAAACCCCTGAGCATCGTCAGGTGTGACCCAAAAAGCAAAATAAAGTAAAATAAAATAAAAAATAGGCAGTAAGTAGAATATGAAGATGTGGTATACTCAAGTCACTGCAATGTGGATAGAACTGAAAGATACAATGTTAACTGAAATATGCCAGTAGAAAAAGGACAAATGGGATGATCTCACTGACCTGTGGTATGAAAAATAACTGAATAAGGACATGAAAATTAGATAACTAGATGACACTGACTCCATGTGTAGGAAGGAGAAGAACGTAGAAGGAGAGAAATCAAGGATGATAGCAAGAAGAGGACAGGAAGTAACAGGGCAGAGCAAGGGTTTAGTCATAGTGTTCCAGCACCCGTCCCTTCATCAGTATACATTTCCCACCACTAGTATCCCCAGTATTTCCCACCATGACCTACGCCCCTAACCTGCCTCTATATCAGGAACTTTTCTTCTTTATCAGTCGGATTTTTTGCTGGACCATGAATTGCACGAGGGCCTTGCACACAGGGCAGGTACTCTACCACTGAGCCACATTCCTGTCCTTTTAAGAAATGTGTGAATGAAATGCTTGAAACAGTTACTTGCTTTCTGTTTCTAAAAAGTAGCCTTTCATGAAATCCATCCTATTTCCGTGAACAAAATTATAACCAGGAACTTAAAATCACACGAAGCCAGCCTCTCGGAAGACAGAAGAAGCATAGAGTAGAGGGAGATGCTTAATCAAGGAGAGTTTCGAAAGTATGGTTCAGAGATTAGGACAGGGGTTAGGCCCTTGCCTTGCATCCCGCTGACCATGGTCAAATCCCCAACACCACACATGATTCCCGAGCATCTTTTTGTCTGAGCACCTCTTGTTCCCCACAAAAAGATCAAACACTAAAATAATACAAAATTTGTTTAAATACTCCAAGGAGCTGAGGAGATGATTCAAGTGGTAGAGCCCATGTGTAAGGCTCTGGGCTGGTCCGGGGGCAACACACTACCCACCCCCCTGAGCTCTGCTAGGAGCAGCTTCTAAGACAATTAAATGAAAAAGGCATCCATCCTGGAGAACAGAGAGATAGTACAGGGGTTCAGGCACTTACCAATCCTGTTTGGATACCTGGCACCCTAGACTTTCCTTGAACACCACCAGAAGTAAGCCCTGAGCACCACTGTATGTGACCTCAAATCACCCCCACCAAAAAGAGGGAGGGGCATCCGTACCTATACCTTAGAGAGATAACTGACATAGATTCTATAGAATTACATTCTGGAATAAAGTTGACAATCTTCAATGGCCTATTATAGGATCTTGCCAATAATCTCATCACAGCTGTATTCTTCTCAGTAATTGGCATTGTGGCACTGAACGAAGACCATAGAGAGCCCCTATTCTACACAGGAGGGGTAAGTAGAGGCTTTCCTGACTCCATTTCAGACTGTTGGAGGAGGGAGGCGAGCAGACCATCATTTTCTCATGAACAGAACTCCACCATTCCTGTCTCTTTGGCATGGATAGTTTTAGAGGTGTGAAGCTACACACCCCCACCTCGGAAAACGCTACAGCCTAATACATGTTCTCTACGTGATATAAAAGCGAATCCCCACTGAGAAAGCTCAGGGTGTTGTTTTGAAATGTTGCTGCAGATGTTCCTGGCTATATATATAGAACTTTGACTTAATTGGACTAGAAAATTATATTTAAAATCACACGAAAAGAATAAGACTAGCAGAAAGCCAATGGCCAAGTGACTAAGGACTGAAGGGAGGAATGGAGGGAGGGACAGTTGGACAGAGTGAAGAAGGGTGCTTCGGAACTTGCTAAGCATTTCTGTTTAATCTCTATAGCTCTCATTTTTTACAGAATCAGGGACTGATTAACATCTTGCCCTGAGTTACACTGTTGGGATAAACTGGACTCAAACCTCCTCACATGAATAGCTCAGGAGATGGTAGATGTGGGGATAGGGGCCGTGCTCTGCACGCAGGAGCCCTGGGGTGATCCCCGATGCCATGTGGTTCCCTGAGCACTCGCCAGGACTAGCAGCCCACAGGCACAACAGGGTGTGGTCCCAAAGCAAAAGTCAAGAAATGACAAACTGAATGCTTGGATGGTGGGAGGTGGGAGAGGAAACTTTGGCTGAAGAAGCAAAGCAACAGAAACAGAGATTCACCCGAAAAGAGCTCTAAGTATTTACAATTCACAGCACAATTAGTAAGTATGTCAGTGCCATTGGATTGTGATGGCCTGAGTTGTAAGTTGGGGATCGAGTCCCCCATCTCAGTCCCCTCGGGGAGCTCACAGATCAGTGGAGACCTCATCTGCGCTTTCTAAGACCTCATCTGTAGGTTCCTAGACCTACCTAGGAACAGTTCACTGCATGATCCCAGAGAAACAGGGAGGCAGGCAGAAGCCAGGGACCACAGGAATCTCGGCACAGGCTCCTTCAGCCAAGCCACCTCGCGGCTTCCAGGGGCTCAACCCCTGGTCTCCATCATTCTGCCCTGGACAGAGAACCCAGCCCTGTCCCCACCTCTCAGGGCTCCAGGTTTGGTCCAGTTCACTGTAGGCTCTACTCCCACCGACTGACAGCGGGCAGGCTCCGGAGAGCCTGACATCCGCCCCCCTCTAGATCAAGTTCCCAGCCCAGCACAGCCTGGCCTCCACTCTGCCCCCTCCTTTGGCACAACACCTAAGCCCTGAGCCATGCCAGCTGCCTTGGCGGCTGCAGTCCAGCCCCTTGGCATTCTCCTTAGTCTGTCCCTTTGGGGCCTCCTTCCTGTCTTTCCAGACAGCCCGAGTCCTTTCCAATCCCTGGGGACCCCATCCCTCCCTGACCGTCTAGTCCCAGGGACCTGCTGGGACCTTTCCCAGTGCTGAGCATCAGGAGAGGTCATCCCTGGCAGCAAACCTGCCATTTTTAGGCCCTTTCCTCGGGCGGGGTGGCAGGAATCAGGTAGTGCGAGGCCAGGCAGCTCCAGCGGTGACTGTGAGCAGGAGGCGGCCTCTGCTGGGGCTACACCTGGATCCGTTCTTGCGGGCCTTGGGTCTGGTGTCCCACAGGGTCTCTGCATGGCAGTGGCGCTCCTGTGTCTCGTGGATGCCTTCTTGCTCTCCAAGACGGTGACAAACAAAGTCAGAATGCTCCTGTGCCTCGAAGAGAAATCCAAGAAGGCTTCTGCCTCGCTGACCTCCACAGTCTCCAGAGTGTCCATCGTCCCTCACTGGTTTCCTTGCGGGCTCCCTCAAGGACTGTCTCCAAGCCCCCTCGTTGACTTCCTTACAGGCCCCCTTGCCCCAGGAGTCCAACAAAGAGCCCCCACAAGTGAGCCGGCCTGGAAAGTCCGGGGGCCGCCTCTTTCACCCACTGGAACAAGTCTGCTTACATAAAATCTAGTCTGCCCAGTCAAAATGCGCCTGCCTCCTGGTGTTGTCAGGGTGAAGGGAAGGAGCTCTCCAATGCCAGCTTCAGCAGGGCTCTAGGCCACTGGCGCATAGCCAGGGTGTGGACTGGATCAGGGTCCGGGACACATGGGCTGTCAAGGGGTAGGGGCGGGGCACCGGAGGGGCGGAGCACCCTGAAGGGCGGGGCACTGGGAGGGGCGGGTACCTGAAGGGGTGGGGCACCGGGAAGGAGGGTGTACCGGGAAGGGAGGGCACCTGGAGGGGTGGGGGCTCCAGGGAGGGGGCGGGGCTCTGATCAGGGGGCGGGCGAGGGCCTGGCAAGCCACAGAGGCTGGCACGAGGACTGCCCCTCGCGCCTTGGCTGGAACACAAGCAGGCTGGCATTGTCATTCGCTGGCCCCAACCGCTGCCACAAGTGATCCGGAAACTGGTAAGTGGACACCAGGCTCCGTGGATGGCCAGGTCTGACGGGCTGAAGAAGAGCCAGGGACGCCCCTAAGAACTTCAGATCCCTAGATGGCACCAAAGCCAGCGGCGAAGGCCAAGGGCCCTGCAGAAGCGGAGAAGACCAAGGGCCCTGCAGAAGCGGAGAAGACCAAGGGCCCTGCAGAAGCAGAGAAGACCAAGGGCCCGGGCGGGCGAGCACCTCCCGCCGAAAAGCGCCGCGGAGGAGAAACCCAAAGAAAAAGCCGGAGATGAAAAGGCCACGGGAAAGGGTGTTTGGCGTGCTGTAGCCGTTACTTATGGAACCTCAAAGACAACAACAAGATTTACTGGACGATGGGACACGGCCAGCTCAAGCTCCTGAGCATAGTGAGTGGGGACAGTCAGGGGAGGAGCGAGGGGGTGCGGAGGAGCCCGAGGGAGGTTGGGGGAGCCTCTAGGTGGTCGGGGAGTGGGGAGAGCACTTGGCCTCGGCCTGAAGCATGTACCCCGGCAGTGCTCCCTGATCGTTGCCTATGTCAAGTTCAGCGAAGTCAGCCTAAACCCGATCATCACGGATTGCACACTGATGGAAATTACGTTCCTCTCCTTCTTCTTCTTCATCTACATCATCGCCTTCAACAGATACTGTACCTGCATTCTGTGGCCTGCTTCTGTAAGTGAGGTGTGGTAGGGAGCGTCTGCATCCAGGGAAAATTCACTCCTGTTGGACACCTGGAAGTCAATGACCCTAACTTCCAAGTTTGTGTCCAGGGGCCCAGTGCCCTAGCAGGAGAGCCACAAATGCCTCCGAAACGCCCAGCGTGGGGAAGGGGACCCCTCTTTACCACAGGAAGAGGTTGAGCACTTTTTTGGAGTCAGGGGTGGGACAGCAGAC
Source organism: Cryptotis parvus (assembly GCA_021461705.1). Taxonomy (NCBI): domain Eukaryota; kingdom Metazoa; phylum Chordata; class Mammalia; order Eulipotyphla; family Soricidae; genus Cryptotis; species Cryptotis parvus. The sequence goes on from JAJIBD010000351.1 coordinate 7,102, forward strand.
AGCTTTCGCCTCCAGTTCCTGATTCTGCCTCTCTTGGCTGGGGAGGACACCTCACAAGTCCAAGAAAAGTCTCCCCATAATCAGTAAAATGGGATTTCTTCTTGATCCCTTTGAAAACAGCCTTAACTCACCAGTGAGTAGATTTCCCTGGTCAGGTGTTCAGCCCAGACCAGTGATCCTTTGGCATTAGACTTGCTGGTCAAGTTGCTGGTCAACCATTTCCAACCTGTGTCCCCTTTAGGAGCACAAGGACAGGAACCATCTGTCCAGGTGGGCTTTCTTTGAGGGCCATGGGGCGGTGGTGATTTGTGCCCACCTGTAGTGCTCCAGGCTCATCCGGGCTCTGCTCAGAGAGCTCTCCAGGTGGCGCAGGGATGCAGTGGGAATGACCGCTCCAGAACAATGCTGAGGATCCCATAACGCAGTGCCATTTCTCAAGAGACTCACAGGAGTGAATGGTATAACCACAGAACAGGCCCCGTCTTTCTCACCTCCCCAAAGCTCCCAACGCTTCCCCAGTTCTCTCTGCAGCTCCCCAACTGCTCCCCAGTGAGGCAGCCCCTTGTTCACTGCCTCAATTCAGTTGACAAATACTTGCCTCCAGTAACTCAGCTAGCAAGTGACTGAAAACGGAATCAAACCCAGCTTTATCAGTTCTCTGAGTCCCTAGTTACCTTCTGTCTTTTCTCCTTGTATCAAGGTATTAGGTTCCAGGGGTCCAGCACTCTCAATGGGGCAGTTTAGGGAGAAAGGAAAAGAGTGAAATAAATCTATGGGTGAAAACGTCAGGACAATGTCCAAGCCATGGAGCCTGAGCTAGAGATTCACCAAGAAGGAAACCCTGAAGAACCCAACATGGTCCAGACACACTTGTCTTAAACCTCACAGGAAACTGAACTGCTGGTTCCTTAAACTAAGGGCAAAGCAGACAAAAAGGAAACGGTGAGACTAGAAGACCATGAAAGGTAGGGGCAGCGGTGGAGAGGTGGAGAGAAAGGGCCTCGTCTATGCTCCCAAGTCTAGACCTGATGCCGGAGTCTCAGGCAGTGTTAACACTTAACACTGAGCTCACAGGAAGCCGGCATCCTACAATACTGCCCCCTCGGAGAAAACACCTAGGTGAGACCCTCCACATCCCAGGGAACAATGCATCTCTGCCAGAGCCTGGTGAGGATAAACATAAGAAAGGCCTGAGAAACACACCCTGTGCCTGCTCTACACACACAAGTGTGGGGTTGTGCAAGCACCGAGCTGAGATCCCTTGCTGTAGAGAAACATTCCTTCACGCCTCGGACTGACCATAAGTGTCAGTGTCTGTGTGGAACACTGTCAGCCTCCCGGTGCATGGGAGAATTCAAGGGAGGAAAATCACAACATCGAAGGAAAATAGGAGAAAAAAGCTTTGGAATGCACCCACATTCCCAGGGAACCCAGACCCCAACCAGGCCCTGGCCTGCCCAGGGCTGGAAACTTGCTGAGAGAAGGCCTCAGAAGAACCTCAGCTGGCTTTAGGCACTGCACCATCAACAGATGAAGGCTAAGAGTGATAAATAGCCTGAACTGTGGTGGAGGAACAGCCTCAACACTGATACAGACTGCAAAGACTGATAAAGAATACTTGGTTCCTCTTCTAGGAAATTACAGAACCGTGTTAATCAATCCGTGACTGTGAAGCTAATATAACATGTCAGGTACAAAAATGAAAGAAAGAACACAGACTTTATATAAAATACGTTCTAAAAATTCTTTAAACAGTTTCCTCTAACTTCCAATGAAGAACCAACTCTGGGAAGGAGCTAGAACCTTCTTTCCAGATTACCTGCATTACAATACAGAAATTGTCCAGCATTCAGTAAATAATGAAAAGAAAGTTTGGCCCCCAAAATGAAAAAAAATGAAAAATTGTTTCAGTAGATACCCAGGTATTAGACTTAATATATTAGCAAGGATTTCAATTCAATGTCTTAAAACATAAGGGTAGATAGATAGCTCGCTGAGTGCTCACTTTGCATGCAGGTCTGATGGCTAGAGCCATATGGTCCCCTGAGCACTCCTAGGAGAGAGAAATCCCTGTTCACAGACTGAGACTTGCCTCTGAGCACCACGAGATGCAGACCCTAACAATGACAAAATTAGAAGACTTCAGGAATAGCAAATACCCTAACATAAGCAGAGTCTCAGAGAAGTTTGTTAAAACACTCTTAACATGTTTGCTATGTATAGATCATTTTGATTAAGTTCATTTGGAGATTGTTTACAAAGTGCTGTTTGTAATGTTTCCCTTAATTTATTTTGCATAGTTTTGCAGAGCTCATGATGTAATCATGCGCCTCACACATGCCAGGCATGTGGTCTACCACTCAGCCACATCTCGTGCACTGTCTTTCCTTTAAAGGGAAAAGTCATTTACCATTTCACAAGGCACAAAAGCTGCTTAGCAATAGTCAGTGCTAATTCTCAGAAAACTTTTCTAGAGAGAGACTACAGCAGATAAAGCACTTGCCTTGCAAGCAACTGACCTACGTTTGAGTGCCAGCGACACACTTGTTCCCCCTGAGCTCTACAAATAGTGATCTTTGAGCATAGACCATGGACAAAACTCTGAGCTCCTCCCAAATCTAGCCTACCCACTCCTCACACCCCTCTCTCCCCGCTCCCACATACACACACACAAAGGCATCTAGAACCAGGAATGTGGCTCAGTGGCAGAGCACTTGCCTTGCATGTGTGAGGCACTGGGGTTGGTTCCCAGCATCACCTGGTCCCCTGAGCACCACTTGGACTCTTAAGCATCAAACAGCAGTGGTCCCTGAGCATCATCAAGAGAGCCTCAAAACCAAAAGAATGAGAGATATCTGCACGAACCTACACTAAGCTGTGCATCTCATGGCAGAACCTTAGATGCATTTCCTATTGCACAGATACTCAGTACTGTGCTGGAGATCTTTGGGCTGTGCGGCTGTGGGAACAGCTGGATACTGTCAGTGAAGAAAGGGAAATAATCAAGGACCAGAGCAAGACTGAAGCTAGGAGAGATGCTAGGGAAGAATCATGATGGAGGAGATGGTGCGTTCTTGCAAGAAGAGTGAGGGTGAGATGAGGGCTGAGGGTAGGGAGTGAAGAGGCAGCCATCCAACTGCCACGGGACCAGAACCCAACAGCGCCTCCTGCCAGCAACATCGCCCAGATATAGCGAGAAGAGCAAGAGCAGGCGCTGAGAGAATGGCTCTGTGTTAGTTGAGGAGGACGTCCTTACATTGTCTAAATTGCTCATGTATTTAAACAAAGAGTGGAAGGAAAACAACCACTGAGGCTGGGTACTCAGGTGGTAGAGCCACATAGTTATCAGGAGCGGGAGTTGCTGAGTTCAGTTTCTGTCACTTGTGTTCCCCAAACACTGCCTGGGGTCACTGTGTGGCCCTGGTGGCCCCTGAGACCAGCCAGGCTTAAGCCCTGCACATGAGGCCCGTACGGATGGGGCTGAGCATGGCTGGGAGTGTGCTCCTGGCTCTCCCCTCTATGAGCAGCACAGGGAGTGACTCATACCAAACAACACTTCCCATGAGCCGCATGGGAGCTTATTTGGGAACGCTGGGTGCCCTGATAAAATCCGGGAGCAGGGAAGGAATCTCGGCGGGACCTCCACTTTCGGGTATGCTGGGCATCCCGACAAAATCCGGGAACAGGGTCATGGCATCCCCTTCTGCCCCAGGGGATTGGCAGCCTGTGGACAGAGAAAGACGCAAGAATCCAGTAAAGTTTCAAAAGGCTTTACTCTCTCTTGAAATTTTAAAACCTTTACTCTCGGGTTCTGGTATACAATCCAATAACAGGAAAAGCCCAGACTTTAGGTTCCTGGCTGGGCCCCGGCCACGTGTGGTTTAGAATCCTCAGCCAAGATGGCCGCTACCACATGATAAGGCCTAAAAGGGAAGAGAATGGAGAGGAGGAGAGCAGAAAGCAAAGAGAAGCCAAAATGGCCAAAAAGCCCTGCCTCCTTTCTCCTAGTTTATTTTACAGATAGCAGCCCGCCAAAAGCTATCAGCCCAGCCCATCGTGGGTTGGGCTGGGCTATCTAGAGATGAAGCTAGGTAAAGGACGCTATTGAAATGCAAATCTTCAGGTTGGCCCTATGGCTCAAGCTTCAGAAATGCCAAAGCTGATTCTCTGAGGTAAAATCTCCCTAGCTGAATGGGGATGAGGTACATCTCTGAAGCAGAAAGCAGTTCAGAATGTAATTTGTAAGAAATGGTATTAATACTTCTTACCATGAACATATAGCCAGCTGATTCCAATTCTAGTTCCCAGTAAGTTCCAAAATCCATCAGAATAATTCACTTTGGCGTTACCTTTAGAATCAGAGACACGCCAGTTTGCCCAGAGGTACACTGGCATGTCTCTTTGAACTAGGACAAGTGATTACATTATGGTTGATCCAATGTGGCCAAGTACTTTTGGAATATCTACATGTATGTCCCACGGGAGACCCATGGGAGCAGGAAGAGTATAGAACTGGGGCAAGCAAGATTCAAAATATTCATGATAAAAATAGTTATTCCATATAAAATTATGAAATCAATCCAATTCTGCCAAGCTACCATTGTGTCTGCTATGGAGAGTCCCTAAGGCAGGGAGTAGCTCTTCACATAAGCTAAGTGTAGCCTGAGCCTAAGGCTCAGTAGGGCGTGTCACCCAACAGGAGCTCTCAGAGCTGGTAGCCTAGAGAGCCCGTGATGGCGGGAATCAGCCCCTGCTCTGCTGCATGTGGGTCAAGGTGGTGTCCCAGGTCAACCCTCGGGCTCCCGCATGGAAAGCATCCACTGTAGCCCTTTGAGCACTCTCTCCTGTCCACACATCAGCTTTTAAACCAGGCACATGACTGAGAAGCATTCCCTTTGGAGAACCTGTGCCCGGTCGGGGATTGACGGGGGCTTTGTTATGACTCACTGTGAGGGGCTGGAGAGATACCCCGAGAGGCTGGAGCACACGCTCTGCATACAGGAGGCCATGGTGAGCCCTGGCACCACGTGATTCGCTGAGCACGGCTGGAAACACCCCCAAGCGCAGAGCCAATAGCAGTGGAGCTGACCACCTCCAGGTTAACTTAATAACCAAAAGTCAAAACAACAGCAATAACAAACTTGGGAGTCTCCTCTCTCTTCCTTGCAGGATATTTTCAATTGTGTATTTAGTATTGTTTTCCTGACGGGAGTATTGATTATAGCTATGGAAGAAGGAAAGCCCTACACAGATACCTACTTTGTATCTTTGGTGAGTTTCTTGAATGAGCTTTTTGTTCTTAGAAATAATTTCTTTTTGAAAATGGGAGTTTTTTCCCTATCCTGTAGGGAAGGGCTTCTTTGCTTTGCCAAAATCTTAACACAGAGCAGTATTTGGCAGTAAAGTGGGTAAAAGCATACAGAGGAAAGTCAATTAAATAAAGATGATATCCAGGGATATCTGGGGAGGTGGCTTCACAAGAGAGCACAGGTCTCAGACATAAAGCCCAGGGTTTGAGCTCTAGACAATGGGAAGGTATGCCACACACACACACACACACACACACACACACACACACACACACACACAAAATACAGGAGAGGCACAGCCCATCTAATGTCCCTGGGTCTCATAGTGTAACAGAGAGGAGGATGTCAAAGGGGATAGCAGGAAGGAAATGGTGCTATTTTGGAGTAAAGAGAAAAAGTAATACAGGGATCCGTGTGTTTTCCAGATCCTCGTTGGCGTGGCGCTATTTCTTACTGCCCTTGATACATGTCTTCAATATAAATACTTCAAGAGAAAATATATGAAAAATAATTTCCTGGTCGTTCCAAAAACAGCAGAAAAACCAGTACCAAAGGCCAAGAAGTAACCAAAAAGAGACTCTTCTCAGAAATCACAGTGATCTTTGCAGCAACGTGTTTCTACTGTCCCCCTGGTCTTCTGTCTAGCATAACTTTCTTTTCTATTTTAATAGTTACCCTTAATCACCACCTGGGAAAACAACTCTGTAAATGGATTTCCAAGTCTAAAATTGATGGAGACATTTGTTGTCATTCTTCAGCAAAGCCTTCTGAAAGTTTTGGTGCATGGGGCAAGACTGCATAAACATCAACTGCAAAGCAAAGAGGGTTTGGGGACCAAAAAAATGTGGGTGACACCAGCTGTTAACACTGACCAGCCACAGGAGCCAGAGGCACCAGACAGGACAGCCCCCATGGGTTTGTTTAATGTGGGAGGCTGGGACGGATGCCAGGTCCTGCCCAAGCAAGGCAAGTCCTTCACGCAGGGCTGTATCCCCGGTCTGGTTTGGGTTTGTTTGTTTGCACTACTGTTGTAGGAACCATACCTGGCAGTTCATGGTGGGGGAAGCACCAAGTCACTGGGGGCGGTGCTCACAGGCCACCAGCTTCACACTAAGTGATGCTGGGGGAGCCTGTGGCTCTGGGGATAGAGCAGGGCCTGGCCCTCCACAGGACTTAGCTGTCACAATGTTTCGGGAAGCATCTAGGCTGACCCTTTGGAAGAAGCACGGCCGAGGCCTCATACACTCACCTGGCAGCGGCAGGTGATCTCTCCTCGGAGCTCAGGACTTCCAGGAACCAGAGTGAGTCTGGGATGAGGGAGAAGCAGGAAGGACACAGGAGGAACAGGGGACTGTTCCCTCGGAGCCGGGTTCCATTGAGCCACCAGCCACAGTTCTTGTTAGAAATGGGACTGTCTGTGGTTCTTTGTATGTGTGTAATGGCGTGACGTTTGATGGGTGTGTGGCTACATGCACATGTGTATGGTGTATAAAATGGTGTGTGTTGTATGGTATGCATGTGTTTGTGTTTAATGGTAACTGTCAAGTGCGAATGAAGGCAGTGAGGGTAGAGAGCTGTGTTTAGGTATAAATGGGAGCCCCAATGCATTGTAAAAGTATTGCAAACCACAGCTTAAATGAAAACTGTGGTGGGGAGAGGAGGGAGAAAGAGAGACAGAGAGACACAGAGAGACAGAGAGAAATGCAGAGAGAAAAGAGAGAGAGAGAAGAAAACTGTCTGTCATAGAGGTACGTTGTGGGGACCAGGAAGAGGAGGCAGTCAGGAGGGAAACTGGGGACACTGTCTGGAGAAAATGTGCACTGCTGCTGGAATATCACATGACTGAGACTCAATCACAGCTCTGGATCAGGAACAACTATGTAACTATATTATGGTGATTTAATTTATAAAAAAAAAATTACAAAGAAAATCTGTGTGTGTAACTGCCAAGCTAGAAAGAGTTTACGGAAGTGTGTGTGTGCCTGTGTCTGTTGTGTCTGTGTCCATGTGTCTGTGTGTGTGTGCAGGGTAACTGGCTGTGCCAAGTCAACTGGTCCTTGTGGTCATGGTAATGTCTGGGTCTTGTCCTCGGTTTTGTGGGAACTATGAGGATGGAGCAACACAGTCCCCTTCCACTCAGGAAAGATCCAAACTCCCAAAAGGAGACCATGGACAGGGCCAATACCTGTTGTCCAGACAAGGAAGATGGCAGCAGGGCAGCAACGAGGGTGACACAGACAAGCTGAGACTGGCATGTCTGCCCTCGCCTCTAGCCCGGGCCTCTCCCCTTCTGTGACCTCTGGCACCACCACACTGACCAGGCAGGATAAGGAAGTCTTGAGGCAAGTGTGGAAGCAAGACGGAGTAACACTGCAGGGAAAAACTCAAAACTCACTAGCCTCACTGTGACCCAGAGCTCCTCCCTGAGACCTTTGACTCCTCACCTTCTGGTGAGGCAGAACGGGAGAGTCAACGAGCTAGAAAGAGCCCGAGAGGCTACTAGTGTGGCACGCAGCTAACCCTGGTTCAATGCCCAGCACTGCAGAGGGTCCCCTGAGCATAGCCCAGGGCCACTCCTGGGGCAGGAACAGCCCCCTGTGCACCACCATTGTGGGCCAACTCCAACCATCACCAAAAGCTTGAAAGAGGACACAGGTTCAAAAGATAAATTGTTCTATATTTGAGAAAACAAAATTAATTCCGCATGATAAAAGATAAACTTGTGAAGGACTGTCACATCTCACCTAATGAGGAACCAGACCAGGGGCCTATCACATTGAGTTTCTGCGAAGTTCCAGAACAGTGGAAATCATGAGAGACCAGCATCTGCTCAGAGCCTGGAGAGATGGCTCAGTGGGCAGAGCACATGCTGTGCACGGTGGAGGCCCCAGTTCCATCCTTAGGCCCACCCACAGCTCAGAATAGCAAAGCCCAGCTAGGAACTTTGCCTGGGTACATTCCCTGCCCTGAGCAGCAGTGCTGGGGAGAGCACAAAAGATCTGATGCCTGCTGGGAATGGGCATTAGCCCAACCCACAGAAGCTGTGGCCCCTTTAGCTGCTTTACCCCTCATAACCCAAGGGGGAAATATCAACTCCTGCACTTAACTCCCACTGGAACAGCTTGTCTGTACCCAAGCACACTGTGAAAACAATAGCTTGACCCAAATCACAATCACCTATTCCACAAAACAGAAGGTGATATAAAACAGAAGGTGACATAAAAACCCAAAACTACAACAAAGTGTTGTTGTTGTAGGGCCAATGACACTGAAAACCCACTAGCAATTCTCACCCAAAACTAAAAACTGCTAAAAACAGCTAATCAGTAATGATTAGTTGGGATGGCGGGCCAGGGATAGAACCCGCCTTCCCTTCCGGGCGCCTCATGATCAGCTGAGCACAGGGAGAGCCAGTAACAGCTCTTCCCTGTGTCCTAGTGCTTGACTAGGACACACAAAGTCCTAAAGAGTTCCATGTTGTTGGATCAGGAGATCTTTCTAAAAAATGGAATCTACTACAAGCATCTGTGGCTCAAGTATTCCTGGGCTTAAAATACTCTCCTCTGAAGGGCGGGTCTCTGAAGGGTAGGTCCTTGTAGGCTGGGTTTCTGACAAGCCAGGCTGGAGACTGGCTTAATCTCTTGGGTGGAGATCTTACGAGCTGTGGAGTGTGGATGGTGAAGATTGCTGCCAGCAAGGTGTGGCGGTTCCTCTGGGTTCTTCTGAGGCTCTATCGGGATGGTGGAAGTCACTCGTGGACCGTGGAATGCAGGAGGTTCAACGGGGAAAGCTGGTATCTGCTCTGCCGGGTGTATCTGCATCTGTGGCTCAAGCATTCCTGGGCTTGAAATACTCTTCTCTGAAGGGCGGGTCTCTGAAGGGTGAGTCCTTGTAGGCTAGGTTTCTGACAAGCCTGGCTGGAGACTGGCTTAATCTCTTGGGTGGAGATCTTACGAGCTCGGAGTGTGGATGGTGAAGATCGCTGCCCTCCGACAGCCTGATGGTTCTATCACATCTTCCAGAAAGGCAATGGAGAAGATTATCCATGACTTCTACTCAGATCTCTTTGATAGCCACATCTACCTGCCCACATATCAAATTCCACAGGATGGATATGTCATTCCCAACATTCTCCCTTCTGAAATCCAACATGCCATTTCAGTCGGTAAAGAAGTGGTACAGCACCAGGCCCAGACAAAGTCAGACCCGAACACATGAAGAATCTGCCGTCAGTACTCATCAATACACTAGCTCGGCTCTTCACACGCTACCTGTCCGAATGCAAGGTGCCCTCCCAATGGAAAACCAGCAGGACAGTTATACTGTTCAAGAAGGGAGATATTCACGACATTGGCAACTATCACCCCATCTGCCTGTTGTCCGTCATCTACAAGCTGTTCACTCGAGTCATCCTGAACAGGATTGGCAGAACACTAGATGAAGGACAACCATGCGAGCAAGGTGGCTTCGGAAAGGATTCAGCACAATTGACCATATCCACACGGTAACCAAGCTCATTGAGGTTTGTAGGGAGTACAAGATGCCGCTCTGTCTCACGTACATTGATTTAAAGAAAGCCTGTGATTCTGTGGAGACTGAAGCAGTCATTGAAGCCCTAGCCAAACAGGGTGTTCAAACCCAATACACCAAGATCCTTCAGGAACTGTATTATGGATTCACCAGCAGGATCTCACCATTTTACAAGGAAGTGATCATTGACGTCAAAAGAGGGGTTCAACAGGGTGATACCATTTCACCCAAACTCTTCAGTGCCAACCTCGAGAACATCATGCAACAATTAGAATGGGAAGGAATGGGAGTGAAGATAGATGGTCAGCAACTACACCACCTCCGCTTTGCCGATGATATCGTTCTAATAACACCAAGCATTAACCAAGCGGCACAAATACTGGCTGACTTCGATCGAGAATGTGGAAAGATAGGTCTATAGCTGAATCTAAACAAAACAATGTTCATGAAAAATGAACTAGTTCCTGAGGCCCCATTCACTCTCAATGGAACAAACATCTCTGAATGCAGCAGTTATGTGTACCTAGGTCGAGAAATCAACATGATGAACGACCTAAAACCTGATCTGCACAGGTGGAAGAGAGCAGCATGGAATGCCTTCAAAAGCATCGAAGAAACAGCTAAAAGGACAAAGAACCTCTGGCTCGGGCACAGCTCTTCGATTCCACCATTCTCCTTGCATTAACAAATGCCTCAGAGACCTGGGCCCCTACGAAAGCAGGATGAGAATGCTATTCGGGTCTCCCAGAGAGGAATCGAAAGAACTATTCTTGGAAAATCACGCCTCACTCAAGTGAGAGAAAGAATCCAGAGCTTCAACCTCCGTCACTATTCCAGAATCAGGGATGCTGTCTCATTTGCCAAGGCATCAAAAATCAGATGAGCTGGACATGTAATGCGATTTGGAGACAACCACTGGACTAGAGCCATTACCGACTGGATCCCATGGGATGTCAAAAGATCACATGGCCGCCCACCTACAAGATGGTCAGACTTCTTTGTCAAGACCCTGAAGAAACGGTTTGAGGCTCTTCATATTCCTGAATCAACCAGATGCCATTGGGCTACACTGGCACGTGACAGGGTCCAATGTAAATGTTACTGGTGCCCGCTCGAGCAAATCGATGAATAACGGGATTCAAGTGATCAAGTGACTACAAGCATCTGGGAGTTGGAGGTTGGGTGAGACAAAGAAGGGAACAGTGTGCTAACAATTGTAAGTGATAATACTAGCCTAGAACTGAGTATTGAATACAGGCAAAAGATATACATGATTACCTCTAAATGTATGTATTACAACCCACAGTGTGTAAGAGAAGGAAGAGAGAGAGAGAGAGAGAAAGAGAAGAGATAAAGAACTCTCCATAGAGGCAGGCTAGGGGAGAGGGGAGGGAATGGGGGACATTGTTGATGGGAAATGGGCACTGGTGGAGGAATTGGTGCTGAAACAATGTATGACTGAAACCCGGACATGAACATCTATGTAATTGTATATCTCACAGTGGTATAAGAAAATATTAAGAAAATAAAATAAAAGAGTTCCATGTTGTAGCCAATTATAAAATAAATGTGCATTAAAAACAGCAGCCCTTTCAACCTATTTAAAAACATGAGGCAGGAGAGGGTGCAGGAGTTACTCTGCCTTGCAGCCCGCAGACCTGGTGGGAATCCTAGACACAGGCGACACCACCCAGCACCCAGCCCTTGAGCGCCATTGGGTGTAGCCCCCAAACCAAACGCGTCCTTGCCTCAAATGATACACCTAGAGGGCTAAGGACAACATGGGAAGAAATACACAGGATCTAAGTGAGAAAAAAAAGTTGCTGTTTTTATTGGGCAGCACCCAGGAGTCAAATCCCTGTATGCAAATCACCAGACCCTGGAGGGAGGAAGTGACTATGTCGTTGGCAAACTGTGCCCTGGAATCAGAAACAGACTCTGGGTTTCTCTGTGCCCACAGGCACAACAGGGTGTGGTCCCAAAGCAATCTGTGGGATATAAATATATACCAGTGTTCTACTAATTGTTGGAAATGCTAATGCCAGACTAGAACTGAGGATTTAATGTAGGCAAAGGGATATATATGATAACCCTTATTGTATGTATGGCAAACTGCAATGTGTAAGAGAAGAGAGAAAATGAGAGAATGAAAGAGAAGACGAAGAAGACAAAGAAGACGAAGAAGAAGAAGACGAAGAAGAAGAAGAAGAAGAAGAAGAAGAAGAAGAAGAAGAAGAAGAAGAAGAAGAAGAAGAAGAAGAGGATGAGGAGGAGGAGGAGAAGGAAAAGAAGAAAAGTGACTGCTACAGAGATAGGCTGAGAGTTGGGGGAGGCTATCTTCTGTTGACATTTGTGGTGTGAAAAAGGCACTGATGTAGGTATGGGTGCTGCAATATTGCATGACTGAGACCTAATCATGAACAGCTTTGTAAATGTCTATATCTCAGTGCTATAATAATTAAAAATAAATAAAATTAAATAAAATAAAGAAATGACAGCTGAATGCTTGGATGGTAGGAGGTGGGAGATGAAACTTGGATGGTGGGAGATGGCTGAAGAAGTAAAGCAATCAGAAAAGAAATTTACCAGAAAAGAACTCTAAGTATTTAGCATTCATATCATAATTAGTGTTTGTCAGTGCCACTGGATTGTGATGGCCTGAGTTGCATGTCAGGCATCAAGTCCCCAACCCCAGTCTCCTCGGGGAGCTCACAGATCAGCGGAAACCCCATCTGTCTTCCTAAGACCTTATCTGTAGGCTCCTAGACCTACCTAGGAACAGTTCACTGCATGATCCCAGAGAAACAGGGAGGCAGGCAGAAGCCAGGGACCACAGGAATCTCGGCACAGGCTCCTTCAGCCAAGCCACCTCCTGGCTTCCAGGGCTCAGCGCCTGGTCTCCATCATTCTGTCCTGGACAGAGAACCCAGCCCCGTCCCCACCTCTCAGGGCTCCAGGTTCGGGCCAGTTCACTGTCTGCTCTGCTCCCACCGACTGACAGCGGGCGGGCTCCGAGAGCCTGACATCCGGCCCCCTCTAGATCAAGTTCCCAGCCCAGCACAGCCGGACCTCCACTCTGCCCCACTTTGGCATCACTTCCTAAGCTCTGAGCCAAGCCAGTGGAACACAGGAATAGGTGGGACACTGGGAGAAGCGGAAAGGGCGGGGCATGGCGCAGGAAGGGGCGGGGCTCTGGTCAGGGGGGCGGTGTGGACCTAGCAAGCAGCTGAGGTTGGCGCGAGGATTGCGGCTCGTGCCTTGGCTGGAACACAAGCAGCCTGGTATTGTCATTCGCTGGTCCCAACCGTTGGACAGGTGATCCGGAAACAGTTAAGTGGAGGCTCGGTGGATGGCCAGGCCTGGACGGGGCTGCAGAAGACCCGGGCGCCCCTAAGAACTTCAGATCCCCGCGCCTAGATGGCACCAAAGCCAGCGGGGAAGACCAAGGGCCCTGCAGAAGCAGAGAAGACCAAGGGCCCTGCAGAAGCAGAGAAGACCAAGGGCCCTGCAGAAGCAGAGAAGACCAAGGGCCCTCCAGCTGCGGAGAAGGTCGGAGCAGAGCCTCCTGAGGAAAAAGCCAAAGCAGATGAGAAGGAGGGACTCTCTAAGTTTGAGAACATCAGGAGTAAGTTGGAAAACTATAAGAGGGAAGTCAAGAGTAGCAACTACGAATTCTGGTCTAATGGAAATGCCCTGCTCAAACTCCTGAGCATGGTGAGTTGGCATAGTCTGGCGAAGAACCTGGGGTGGGGGAGAAAGGGCAGGGAAGGCTCCAGGGGGTCCAGAAGGGGCTCCGGAATGGGAACAGTGCAAATATACCTTGGTTCAGACGTATGTACCCCAGCAGATCTTCCTGTGCGTTGCCTATGTCGGATTCAGCAAGTTCAAAATGAAGCGCAACCATCGCAAGCGTCATACTCTTAGAAGTAATCATCTTGATCGTCTTCTTCGGCATCTACAGCTTCGCCATCAACAGATACGTGACCTTCATTCTGTGGAGTGCTTCTGTAAGTGAGATGTGGCGGGGAGAATCTAAGTTAGGGGTGAATTTACTCCTGATTGGACACTGAAAGTGGCTGGCCTAGCCTCCTGTGTTTGTGTGGGCCCAGAGGGGGCCCAGTGTGTGACGTCCTAGCAGAAGGTAAGCCACAAACCGTAAATGTCTCCAAAAATGCCCAGCTTGGGGATGGAGCCCATCTTTACCCATGGGGTCAAAGGAAGGATGCTAAGTACTTCTTTGAGGCAGAGGCGGGATAAAAACCAGCTTTTCCTCCAATCCTTGCCTCCCTTGACTGGGGAAGATTAACTCACAATTCAAAGAAAAGTGTCCCTGTCAATCAGTAAACTGAGACTTTCTTTTTAAAAAAATCTACTCTATTTAAACACCATAATTTACAAAGTTGCTCATAATACAGTTGTTCCAGGTATTAATTATCCAACACCAATCCCACCACAATTGTGCCCTTACCGTCACCAAAGTTCCTAGTTCCCACCCACCCCCACTCCCCAAGCCTGCTCTCTTAGCAGGCACTAATTAATTGACTTTATATTGCTTATTACAACATATATCTAGTAATGGTGTTGCTAAAGTCATAACTTTTTACTGAGCTGTTATGTGCAAACTGAGCCATCCGTGTTGTTGCTTTCACTTATTGAAGTTATTGAACTAATGGGCTTCAACTCCATTTTCAACAAAGTTGTTTATATGAATTTGTTACAGACATTCAATATTCAACCCTAATCCCACCACCATTGCAACTTCACACCACCATAATTTCTAATTTTCCCACCACCCCCTAAGCCTGTCTCTATAGCAGACCTTCAATATTTTCTTTCCTATTGCTTGTTATAATTTGCTAAAACATGATCAAGAAATGTTTCCTTAGATTGTTCAATCTCACCACGGACTCATTAAGTCCTTGTATAAGAAATTACAAATATGTTCCTACTGGATAGGCAATGTGTGTTTATATTTTGTTATTGGTTTCTAATTTACATGCCATTAAGTGTGATGTGCTTCTCAGTTTATCCATACTGTAGAGTCTGAATTCCAAAATTACAACATTTTTTAACCAGGTGTTAAAAAGTTGGAGTTGAATTTTTAACTGGGTGGTGGCTTTGGGGCAAGAGCGTGACTGCCTGGCCTTCTGGAAGAACAGGGAGATGAGGGAGGTAACCCACCCTCGACTCTGTTAAAGCCTGGAGATTTCAGTCACAAAACTTCGCATACCTGAGTTTTTCAGCAGATTAATTTCTGGGTGAAGCTCATCCAAGCAGCTGAGTCTGACCTTGACCTTGTGGAATGTGGGGTTTTTTTTGGCTCCTGGGGCTCTATTGGGATGGGACGGGGACTCACTGGTCCCGCTGGCGTGCCCCAGTCCACTCAGCCTGGCAGGGACAGGAGGCATCTTTGCCATTTGATGATCTCCTTCAAGATTTATATGAGTCACTGAGACTTTTTTTTTTTTTAATCGCTTTGAATCCAGCTTTAGTTTGGCAGGAAATGTATATCCCTGTTAAAAATGCTTAGTCCCTTCATCTTTGGAATGGGACTTAGCTGGTCAAGTTGCCCAGCCATTCCCAATCTGTTTCCTCGTCCATACCTCAAGGACCAGTAGCCATCTCTCCAGATGACTTTTTTTGGGGGTTGGTGGGGGGCTATTTGAGATACACCCTATGTGCTCAGGGCATACCCCCTGGATTGTTGCTGAAGATCAATAGGCTCTGCCTAAGAGACTCAGGACACGAATATCTGCCCACAATCTAACCTGTGTGACTACAGGGGAAGCCCATGTGCATCCCATTTCCCCAGAACCACATTCCCTGCAAATGCCCTCAGCTTCCCCGAGGTCCCTCGCTCATGGCTTCAGCTCACTTGATAAATGCTTGATCCAGGTAATTCTGCTAACAAGTGACTGAAAAATGAATCAAATCCAGCTGTGTCAGTCCTGTGTCCCTAACTACACTCTGTCCTTCCTCCTTGTCTGAAGGCATTAAGTTCCAGAGAGCCAGAGGTCTCAGGGGGAAATACAGGGAGAAAAGAATGTGAAAAAAGGCTCCTGAACATGAACATGTGATCATAAGCCTTGTGACTATAGGACCAGCTCATCTGCCTCCTGCCTCCCAAGGTGCCACTTTGCTGTGGATGGTCTCAACTGCACTGAGTCCCCTGCTCACTGGGAGAAAGGTTGGGTTGAGGGCAAGTTCCCAGCCAAGGAGCTTGAGATGGTTAGAGATCCACCAAGAAGGAAAACCCAGTGCAACCACAACATAGCCGGGATGCACTTGCCTCAAAACCCCACGGGAAACTAAATGCCTGTGCTTAAACTGAAAGCAGAGATGGGAAAAAGAGGGAGCCATGGGGCCGGAGAGATAGTCCAGCGGGTAGGGGCGTTTGCCTTGCACGCGGCCAGTCCATGCCGGCCTGGGTTCAATCCCGGCATCCCATATGGTCCCCCGAGCAACGCCAGGAGTAATTCCTGAGTGCAGAGCCAGGAGAAACCACTGAGCATCACCAGGTGACCCAAAAAAGCAAAAAAGAAAAAGAAAAGAGGGGGCCGGAGCGATAGCCCAGCGGGTAGGGCGTTTGCCTTGCACGCGGCCGGCCTGTGCCGGCCTGGGTTCGATCCCGGCATCCCATATGGTCCCCCGAGCACCGCCAGGAGTGGTTCCTGAGTGCAGAGCCAGGAGAAACCCCTGAGCATCGCCGGGTGTGACCCAAAAAAGCAAAAAAAAAAAAAAAAAAAGGAGCCAGAGTGGAAGACAGTAAAAGAAGGTTTAGGGGCAGAGAGCCTTATGACATGCTCCCAAGTTGGGAGGTGATGCAAAGACTGATAAAGAGTACTTTGTTCCTCTTTCCAGAAAATTAAGAAACTCTATCTTAATCACTACCTGCTAATGGGCAGGGTGCTTGCCTTATATGTAGCTGCCCAAGTTTGATTCCTGCAAGGTCATATTGTCCCCTGAGCCCTTCAGGAGTGATCCCTGAATGCAAAGCCAGGAGTAAACCCTGAGTACACTGCTGAGTGTAACCCTCCCCACCAAAAAAAAAAAAAAAAAACATTATGTGACTGTAGAGCTAATACAACAGACCTTAGGAACCAAATAAGAGAACACATACAATCTTTCAAAACATAGATGTAAAAATAAGAAAAGTTAATCTCACCAGTGCCTATAAATGCCAATGAACAACAAACTCTGAGGGGGAGGAAGGATCTCATTTCCAAAGTAACTAAATTATAATGCTCAAAATGCCCACTTTTAGCAAAGAATAAAGTATGCAAAGAAAGTATGGTCCCACAGATAGAAAAAATATGAGAAACTGTTCATGAGAAAGCCCAGAAATTAGGCTTTTAGACAATGATTTTAAATCAATAGTCTTAAGGGTTAAACAAAAGTAAGGGTTCGGATAGGTACTTCAATCGGCTGAGTGAATGCTTTGCATGCAGGTTTGATCCCCAGAACCACGTGGTGACCTGAGTACTTCTGGGATTGATCCCTATGCACAAAACAAAGTTGCCTCTGAGCAACACCAGATGTGGCCCATGAAACAAAATATGATACTTCTGGGAAACCAATATTAACATAAACAGAGCCATATATTGTTAAAATTTTACTATATTTGTTATTTTTTAATTATTTCAATTAATATGATAGAGGACTATATACAAGTTTATTATTGCTGTTTATAATTATTTATTTGACATATTCTCAAGGTCCGTATGGTCAACTGTCGGGCGCTCTGCCAGGGTCCCCGACAGTGCCGGGAAGCAAGTTCCCTTCTACCTCCGAAGCCGGCGAGGAATGGATGAACACTCAGGAATCCGATGCAGATTTAAAAGGCTTTACTTATCACAGGTTCAGGCATACAAATCAGCAAAAAGGAAAACCCGATGCTTAGGATTCCAGGCTAGAACCCCCAGCCACGTGTAGGCCAAGATGGCGACCACCAAGTGTAAAGCTTCCAAGCAGGGCAAATGCTCACAGCGAGCAAGAGCCCCCCAAAAGAAGCGCCAGAGAGTGAAAACCAGCTAGTTTATACCCCTGCAACTCAGACCTTCCTCCCATTGTTATGGAAAGCAGGGAGTCTTAAATGTCCTTAGGTAATCCCTCCCTGCACCTCACCTAGGCCCTTTAGTATGTTAATGTTTTGAGCCAAATGCAGCGGCCCTTAAAGGAGTCCTGCAACAACTCCCCTGATTAGTTTACTAATAAAAATTGAAAAGGTAAGAAATATTTAGTAATGTACAGAAAATTAAGATAAGAAAAAACAATTCGAATTATAAAATGATAATACATGTTACTTTAGGATCCTAACTTGTTTTTGGACCCAAAGCAAAGTTCAAGACAAAGTGTTTCTAGCTGTCTGATTATAATGGACTATAGTTTGCACTGTCCATAATTTGTGAGAGTGAATTTGCTATATTTTATGTAAAGTCGGGTATCTGGAACAAAGTCTGTGGGGCTACTTCTGGGACAGCAATAGCGGTGATCATATGAGTATGAGTCTCTGGAGAGCAGCGATCAGGAACTTGTTGAATTGTCAGGAAAACTGGATCGGGTCTCAGGAACACTGGAACAAGTATCTCGAATTCTGGAACAGGAGTCTTGAGTGCTGGAACAGGTGTCCGGAACATCGGTGTGATATCTTGAACTCTGGAACAGGAGTCTTGAGCGCTGGAGCAGGTGTCTGGAACATCGGTGTGGTATCTTGAACTCTGGTACAGGAGTCTTGAGCGCTGGAGCAGGTGTCTGGAACATCGGTGTGGGCGTCTTGCAGGGCTTCTTTAGCAAGTGGATACTGGCACTGGTAACTGTACCTGTAGCTTAATTTTAGGCGAGACAAAAACACTTTTCGAGGTTAATCACAAGTAGAGATTTTAAGGCTTTGTAGGGATCCAAGTCTGGGATGGAGAGAAGAACATAAAGAAGCTCCAACATGGGTGGAGCAGGGAAATAAGTATGAGAATTGATGATTTTAAAATTGATAAATCTAGTGGATCAGCAGTGGAGCTGATGAATGTAATAGAGGTTTGTAGTGGTCAGAAATTGAGAAGGTAGTAGTTGAGACATAACATAGACACAACATTAATCACAAACATAATGGTGGCCACCACATGCACACACAGGCACACATATATTTGATCGATCAATATCTTACAGCTGTATATGTGACCCATTTAGGGTGATAAATGGTAACGAGTCAAGCGCTTCATGAATATAAAGCCGGCAAATGATGGTGAGAAAGTGTCTTTTCCTGTAAATAGAGCATTGGGCAAAATTAGTTTTGCAAATTATTAATTTTTTATGCGAGCACTGTTTTAGGAGTCTCGGAGTATTGAGCACTGTAGCGCAGGTTTACTGGATTCGAATATCTCATCCTGTGAACAGAATCATTAGAAAAACAATTTTTCATTGATTTAGCAAACATTTTTGTAATGAGCACTGTGATCAGAGTCCACCCATTTTTCCACCTTTTTTTTGTAAGAAAGAAAATATTTAGGCTGTAAGGCAAGATATTAGACATGAACCATGATCACAGACTGCAAAACAAGATCATTATTAAAATGAACCAATCCAGGAAGTTTAAACAGCAACTTGCAATTTAAAATTTAAGACTTTATATTGAAAGAATTAGTTGTTTTCTGATTCTTGGAGAATTCTAGTCTTAACAAGTCGCAGAGGGACCCAGAGTTTCTTGGCAGGGTTATCGTCTGTAGAAATGAAAGCATAGCCTCTTCCCCGAATGAGGAGGTGACCTGCAATCCATTTATCATCAATTTTCACCCAGATAGGTGAATTGACTGTTTTTTGAGTTTGCATATCTTCTTGAAAGTGACGTTCAGCCGTGGTATAGGGATCTTCTTGAGGTATATTTAAGAAGTTTAAGGTGAATAATGTTAAAGATAAAGAATCCATTGGAGGCATACTTGTGTTTTCGTTGCTTTAATAGCTGAGTTTTAAGCGTTCTGTGAGCACGTTCAACTATTTCTTGTCCTTGTGGATTATATGGAATTCCTGTAATATGTTTGATCTGCCATTCCTTGCAAAAGGATTTGAAGGTTTTGCTGGTGTAAGCAGGACCATTATCTGTTTTTATGGTATGGGGAATACCCATGACGGAGAAGCACTGGAGTAAAAATGAACAAACAGATTTAGCTCTTTCAGACGTCATAGGAACAGCCCATATGAACCGGGAATATGTATCGATGACCACATGAAGGAAAGGTTTGTTGGGAAATAAGTTAGTATGAGTTATATCCATCTGCCACAATTGGTTTGTCTGTAAACCTCGAGGATTTGCTCCTGCTACATGAGATGTACAATGTAAAGGAGCACAGACAGGACAGTTGCGGACAATTTGTCTAGCTTGTCTCCATGGGATGCCATGGTGTACATGAAGGCGGCGGGCATTTGTATGTAGAGTCTGGTGCTCTTCCTCAGCTGATTTAAATACTGGTGCTGCAAAGAGATCTGCTGCTTCATTTCCTCGAACCATTGGCCCCGGGGAGTCGGCTGTGAGAACGGATGTGGGAGATGTATATAGGGAATGTTCTATTTTGGAGGAGATCTTGTAGTTTATGGAGTAGCTCCTGAATTATAGGATTATGGGCATTTAAAGAAGCAGTGACAATTCCAGGAAATAAACCAACTACATATGCAGAATCACTCACCACATTACATGGGCCAGATACATGGGATAGTAAATGTATCAGGGTGGCGAAGTTCCACTTGTTGGGCAGATTTATAATTTGTATGCACAGTAGTGGTCAACGAAGGACCTGTAATTCCACCCCTTCCTGATGAGGAGCCATCAATATAATACACTGGAGCATCAGGAATGGGAGAGGAGCGGACAATGGTGGAAATTACAAAAGGTGTCCTTTTTAGAAATTCCCAGGTTTTTCCAGCTGGGTAATGATAAGATATTTCTCCTGAAAAATGTGCTAAAGCTCTCTGAAGGATTTCACTGAGTGGTAAAACAGCTTCAATTTCTTTTTTAGGGTCAGGTAGTACAATTACATGGGGATCATGTCCAAGTAATACTTGGGTTCTTGATCTTTCCTTAATTATAAGGTTAGCTATCATCTTAAGGTAAGGTGTAGCAGTACGATTCTGCTTGTTATGTAAGTAAACCCATTCTAACGGTCCAGATAATTGGGCTGTAGCAGCAGTTGGAGACTCGGGAGTGCTGAAGACCAAGAACCATACCTTTTTCCGGGATTAAATCTGGAGAGGTAAGATTTTTGAAGCCGATCCATGAAAAAATCTAATTCCTTCTGAGCTTTAGGAGTTAGCTGCCTTGGGCTATTTAAAGCAGGATCACCTTTAAGGGTGTGGAACAGGTTACTGAGCTCACAGTTAGGAATACCAAGGGGGGGGCGCACCCAGTTGATATCCCCCAGCAGTTTTTGAAAATCATTCAAGGTTTTGAGCCCTTTCTGACTAATGGAAATTTTTTGAGGACGCACTGTAGTGCGGTCAAGAGCATAGCCCAAATATTCATATGGAGGCTGCATCTGAATTTTTTTCCGGAGCTACTTGTAAGCCAGCCTCTGGTAAAACTGTCATTACATCATTATATAAATTCTGGAGATCTCTGGAATTATTACAAGCTAGCAGGATATCATCCATGTAGTGGATGATGTATGCACCAGGAAATTTAGCACGAATGGGTCGCAAAACCTCATCAACAAAGTGTTGACACATCGTAGGTGAATTAGTCATCCCTTGGGGCAATACTGTCCACTGAAACCTACGTAAAGGACCTTTATGATTAATGGAAGGGACTGAAAATGCAAACCTTTTCCGATCATCTGGGTGGATAGGTATGCTGTAAAAGCAGTCTTTTAAATCTATGATAATTAGCAGCCAATCTTTAGGAATAGCTGCTGGAGAGGGGAGCCCAGGTTGTAGGGCTCCCATGGGGACCATAGTAGAATTTACATTCCTTAAGTCAATCAGCAAACGCCATTTGCCTGATTTTTTCTGTATTACAAAAAATAGGAGAATTCCATTCTGAAAACGTTTCCTCAATATGTCCTAATTTCAGCTGTTCTTCCACTAGATTTGTTAGCGCCTCTAACTTTTTTTTGGTATTGAGGGGCCACTGTGGTGTCCATATAGGTTTGTCAGACTTCCACTGAATACGGATAGGTGGTGGGCGCTTAACCACAGCGGCCCCAATTAAAAAGGGTTACTCCCGGTGTTAGGCTTATTATGGAGAGCTGGAATTGGTGCTCGACGGGGAATTGGACGAGGTATGTGGATTACTGCCCCCCACTGCTCCAGCATGTCTCGACCCCATAAAGTTAAAGGCATAGGGGCTATATAAGGCTGGACCATGGCTACATTCCCTTCAGGGCCAATACACGGCAGCCACCTCGCACTCTGTCGGAGAAGAGAGGAGGAGATATTGCCTACCCCGCTCAGGCTATGGGACACTTTCTTTAGGGCCCAGTTAGAGGGCCAATACTTGGTGGAGATTATGGATATGTTTGCCCCTGTATCCAACATGCCTTTGAACTTCCTTTTATAAATTTCGATGGGTATAACCGGCCGCTTGGCCTGAGAAATTCTGGCAGTGTACCCAACTAGATAGTTAGCAGGTGGCTGGTGGGCTTGGTTCTGTGTGGCTGCATAACCAACAATGAAGTTGGCAGAATGGTTGGTACTGTTTAAGCCACCAGCTGTAGGGTGTTCGGACTGACTACACGGATCCTCAAAAAATAATAATAGTTTAGCAAGTGGTTCCCCCTTTTTGAAAGTCCATTTAGTTGGCACAGATATTGACAGTATTATCTCTCCATGAGATTCAGGATCCAGAAGTCCGAAATGCACCATAATTCCCTTAAATTTCAGCCAATCGCTCCCTGAATTAAACCCATACTATCTGGGGGAGCAGGTCCTTTTATCCCTGTTTTTAGCATGTAGGGGTCTTGACTTGGGTATATTGTGACAGTCTTAGGGCAGAGAATGTCGAGACTGCCATTGCCTGATGGGGTAGGCCAGAGAGCATTTATTGACTGTAATTCTGTGGATTCTGATTCAGAGGATACTGGGCAGGTGGAATGAAGGAGAGTGCCCCTGGATTCAGCTGGGCCTGGGGCTGGCCCCCCATCCAGTTTCCCGCATTAGGGGAGGCATAGATGTTATTTGAGCCTGCGGAGCTTGTGGAACCTGGGAGGGGGTCCATGTAACATTTCCTATAAAGGGATTATTAGAATGTTGCCCTATATTGATAGTTTTAGAAGATGGGCAATCTCTACGGGTGTGTCCCTTCTTTCCGCAGCTAAAGCAGGTTATCTGTCCAGATGAAGCCTGAGGCTGACTTCGCCTCCAAGACCAACAGTCTCTGGCCCAATGTTTTCCTTTTCTGCACCTTGGGCATGGTCCAGGTGGGGCCCTCCGAGGGGTGGAGTTGCGATTATTAGAATATTTTCTCCGATTATTGTTTATCCTTTGAAGTTTATTGTTTCTTCCCCTAAAGCTGTTTGACATTTTATCCCTCTCCTGATCCTCCTGCTGTATGGGATAAGCCTCTATATCATCCTGCGTTTTATGGGAGGTTAAACCGACATTTTTACAGGCCTTTAGATACCCCATGAGGTCATCCTTTTCCTTAATACTATATAGTAATGCTCGACATTTTTGATTAGCATTCTCATATGCTAAGTTTCGTTTTAGGATTTCTTGAGTGGTTGGGTCTTGAACCTGTCTTTGGATTGTTTCACATAATCTCCCAACAAAATCAAAGTATGGTTCATCTCGACCCTGGTAAATTTTTGTATAGCTACCTAGAAATTCTGGGTCGGAACCTACTCTTTCCCACGCTTTTAATGCTGTCTCCCGAACAAATTTTAAAATAGGTTCAGGTAATGTCGCTTGTTTTGCTTTCTTTTGCCATTCACCTTCACCTTTTAGCATGGCAAAAGTTATAGTATGGCCTGATTCCTTTTCTCTTAAAGTGTCAATATTCCGGTTAACCCCATCTGCATACCACATTTGCCATTGCATGTACCATGGTTTGTTTAGACAAGTATGGGCTACCATTTCAAAGTCTCCCAATACCCACTGATCATTTTCGCTCCAATCAGCTAAATATTTTAAAGTATAAGGACTTGATATTCCAAACCTGTCGCAAAGCCTTCCTAAACGGGATTATTGCCTCAATTTTTAAGTCTTCATGAATCAGTTTTACTTTATCTTTAGATTGGTCATGAGAAAGATTGCTGCGCTTTGCTCTTTGATTCGAGCTAACCTGTTCCTCCCGTTCTTCCTCATCAGAGCTTGTAGTATCTGGCAGAGGAACATCTACCCCATTGAGGGTATTAACTCTGGGGAGATTTTCAGCTTGGGAATTTGCCTCCTCTGGGTTTTCCTGTTCCTCCTCTAAGTTATCAACCACATTAGAATTCTTTTTTAGATTTTTTTTGCTGGGAATGTATATACCTTTTTCAAGTCTACAGCCTTGGGGCGTGTTTGTGAACGGCTTTTAGTTGGTTCACGCCTCAGTATTGGGTATGCGCTAGGTCCTGATTGATAAGTTATGAAATTAGAAATCTCCCTGCGTAACACATCCATTTCTTGGTTTAAGTTTTCAAGTTTCCTATATGTTTCTTCCTTTTGTTCTTTCAATCTTATGTGTAACTTCCAAACCTCCTCTTTCTGTCCATCTATTCTATCTCTCTGTTTGTCAATTTCTTCCTCTAAATAATGCTGATTTTATCGATATCCTTCTTCTGCTCTTCAAACTTTACTTCAAATTTTAAATCCTGTTTAATAATTTTACTTTCCTGTTCTTCTAATTTTTCTTTGAATTTTAAATCCTGTTCTTCTAATTTTTCTTTGAATTTTAAATCCTGTTCTTCTAATTTTTCTTTGAATTTTTAAATCCTGTTCTTCTAATTTTTCTTTGAATTTTAAATCCTGTTCTTCTAATTTTCCTTTGAATTTTAAATCCTGTTCTTCTAATTTTTCCTCAAATTTTAAAACCTGTTTAATAATTTTACTTTCCTGTTCTTCTAATTTCTTTTCAAATTTTAAACTCTGTTTAATAATTCTGTCCTCAAGCTTTAAGACCAGTCTACCTGTAGTTTTATGATCCTCACTTATTTCTTTAATTGCTGAGTAAACCTCGTCCCTTAAGATTGCATTCAATTTATTACTTTCTTCCCTCTCTCTATTAAACATTGTCCTTACACAGTAAGGTACAGTTTAAAAATTGCAAGGACCCAGATGATTTGTGAAAAGATAGAGTAGTTCTCAGAAAGGAACTTTATAGACTGGGCTATGTATGGTTCTGAGCCAATAAAAGACACAATGTATCTATACCATGAGATATCCATCATTTTACTCACGGTTTGGAGGCAGATGATCTCTGTCCGATGATAATTAGACCAGACGATGTTCGTGGTGCCCACGCCAGGGGACGCCAAATGTCGGGGCGCTCCGCCGGGTCCCCGACAGTGCCGGGAAGCAAGTTCCCTTCTACCTCCAAAGCCGACGAGGAATCCGATGCAGTTTTAAAAGGCTTTACTTATCACAGGTTCAGGCATACAAATCAGCAAAAGGAAAAACCCGATGCTTAGGATTCCAGGCTAGAACCCCAGCCACGTGTAGGCCAAGATGGCGACCACCACGTGTAAAGCTTCCAAGCAGGGCAATTGCTCACGGCGAGCCCCAAAAGAAGCACGCCGAGTGAAAACCGGCTAGTTTATACCCCTGCAACTCAGACCTTCCTCCCACTGTTATGGAAAGCAGGGAGTGTTAAATGTCCTTAGGTAATCCCTCCCTGCACCTCACCTAGGCCCTTTAGTATGTTAATGTTTTGAGCCAAATGCAGCGGCCCTTAAAGGAGTCCTGCAACAGTCAACACTGGCCATACGAATTGTTGGCCAATCCTTATCCACCGTATATCTTTATTTTTTTTTTTTGAGTGGAGTCACATCCAGTAATGCTCAGGGATCACTCCTCATGGGCTCTAGATATTATATAGGATGCCAGAGATCATCCTATACACAGATTGTCTGTGTGTACAAGTAAGCCACACAAACTACTCAGCAATATTCAATGCTAATTTTCAGAATAAACTTAGCAAAGTTTTTTAAAAAAAAGGAAAAGGGTTCCTCATCTTAACAAAGTATTTTCTAGGGCTAGAGAGCATACAGCAAATAAGACATTTGTCTTGTATGCAGCCAACCTTGATTTGATTATCAATAACACACTGGTAACCGGAGCTCTGCCAGGAATTATCATTGAACACAGACCCTGTAGTAAGCCCTAAACACCAGGTGTGGCCCAACTCAACTCTCCCCTCACCCCTCAAAAATCAAACAGTAGACATCAAGAACCAGGAATGTGGCTCAGTGGCAGAGCACTTGCCTTGCATGTGTGAGGCACTGGGGTTGGTTCCCAGCATCACCTGGTCCCCTGAGCACCACTTGGACTCTTAAGCATCAAACAGCAGTGGTCCCTGAGCATCATCAAGAGAACCTCAAAACCAAAAGAATAAGAGATATATACACAAACCTACACTAAGCTGTGCATCTCATGGCAGAACCTTAGATGCATTTCCTATTGCACAGATACTCAGTACTGTGCTGGAGATCTTTGAGCTGTGCGGCTGTGGGAACAGCTGGATACTGTCAGTGAAGAAAGGGAAATAATCAAGGACCAGGGCAAGACTGAAGCAGGAGAGATGCTAGGGATGAATCATGATGGAGGAGATGGTACGTTCTTGCAAGAAGAGTGAGGATGAGATGAGGGCTGAGGGCAGGGAGAAGAGGCAGCTGTCCAACTGCCACGGGACCAGAACCCAACAGTGCCTCCTGCTAGCAACATTGCCCAGATATAGCGAGAATAGCAGGAGCAGGCACTGAGAGAATGGCTCTGTGTTAGTCGAGGAGGACGTCCTTGCATTGTCTAATTGTGCATGTATTTAAACAAAGAGTGGAAGGAAAACAACCACTGAGGCCGGGTACTCAGATGGTAGAGCCACATAGTTATCAGGAGTGGGAGTTGCTGAGTTCAGTTTCTGTCACTTGTGTTCCCCAAACACTGCTGGGTGTCACTGTGTGGCCCTGGTGGCCCCTGAGACCAGCCAGGCTTAAGCCCTGCACCTAGAGGCCCGTACGGATGGGGCTGAGCATGGCTGGGAGTGTGCTCCCTGGCTCTCCCCTCTGTGAGCAGCACAGGGGGTGACTCCATACCAAACAGCACTTCCACATAGCAGCCAGCATGGGAGCTCCCAGAGTTGGTAGCCCAGAGAGCCCGTGATGGCAGGTTCCATGCTCTGCTGCATGTGGGGACCGCAGTGTGTCAACTTAACCTACTATATATATGTATCTTTATATACATAGTTGTGGCTCTTTGGGGGAGGTGTTAAACACAATCAGGCACCCCTCCCATAGGTGCCCAGGACCCAACCTGGTCTCTCACAGGCAAAGCATATGCTCTAGCCCCTTGGGCCAACCTCTTGGCTACAGTTTTGGGGTTTTTATGAATAGTTTTTGCTGTTTTTGTTTGATTGTTTATGCACCATAGCTCATGGTGCTCAGGGCTTACTGCTAGCTCTGTGCTCCTGAACTGTCCTAGTGGTACTTGAAGGACCATATGTGGTGCCAGGGACAGAACCCAGTTGGGCTGCACGCAATGAAAGCATTCCCTTTAGAGAGACTTGTGCCAGTTGAGGGATTGGCGCGGATCTCAGCTCAGATTAAGACTGAATCTCGGGCCGGAGCAATAGCCCAGCAGGTAGGGCGTTTGCCTTTGCACCGCGGCTGGCCTGTGCCAGCCTGGGTTCGATCCCCAGTATCCCATATGGTCCCCGAGCACCACCAAGAGTAATTCCTCAGTGCAGAGCCAGGAGTAACCCCTGAGCATCGCCAGGTGTGACCCAAAAGAAAAAAAAAAGACTGACTCTTATGAGGTCCAAGTGATACCTCAACAAGTCTAAGCACATACTCTGCATACAGGCTGCTGTAGTTCGATCCATGGCACTACATATTCCTCTGAGCATTGTTGGAAGGAAGCCCAACCTCAGAGTAGTAGCCTTGAGCATCTCCAGTTTGTCCAGTAGCCTAAAGCCAAAGGAACAACCTCAACAAAATCCTGAGTCTTGTCTCTCCCTTACAGGACGTGATTAATAGTGTATGTGCTACTGTTTTCCTCTTGGTAATATTTGTTGTACTTATGTATGATGCAATATATTTGCCAGAATTCTACTCAAAATATGTGGTGAGTATCTTGGGTGGGTCATTTATAAGTTCAGAAATCATCTCTATTTGGAGGTTGGGGGTTTTCACTATGAAGGAAAGGGCATTGCTCTGCACAGAACCTTAAGATAAAGCTTAACAGTAAAGTGTGTAAAAGAATCCAGTGGAAAAACCATTTCAATAAAGGTAACATCCAGGGGTATCTGGGTAGGTCGCTCCTCAAGAGACAAGAGAACTTCTGGTTTTGATCCTAACCAGTGCGCCCACAAGTGCAGGCACACAACCAAGCATCTGTACGCATGTGCGCCGTACCCACAAACACACACACACACACACACACACACACTATACAGGGAGGGGCACAGATCAAAATCTAATATCCTTAGGTCTGTCCTTAGGTAGTTTGAGGGGTAGAAGGTGACATTCAGTGTTGGGGTACGCTGGGCGCCCTGACAAAATCCGGGAGCAGAGCAGGAATCTCGGTGGGAACTCCACTTGTCAGGGAACCCTGGGTACCCGACAAATTCTGGGAGCAGGGTCAGGGATCCCCTTCTGCCCCAGGGATCAGCGGCCATCAGAAGGAGAAAGATGCGAGAATCCAGCAAAGTTTCAAAAGGCTTTACTCTCACAGGTTCTGGTATACAATGCAGATTTAGGTTCCTCGTTGGGCCCGGCCACGTATAGGTCTAGAATTTCAGGCCAAGATGCTGCCACCATGAGTTAAGGCCCAACCGGGAAGAAAATGGAGAGAAGAGAGAAGGCAAAAGGCCAAAGACAGGAAGAAAGCAGGCTACAGCTTAGTTAGGGTCAGTTCCGCTCAGGTAACTTCTCCCAGGACCTCACCTAGTTCTATTGAAATGTTAATGTTGCCCAACCAAGATCTGCCTGGAAGTGCCCCGGCAGGGCAGAGTGGGGGATGGGAATGTGAGATGAACTGTGTCTCAGAATACAAGGCAAGCATCTGTACCAATGGGTATTCTACAACTAGGTATATTTCTCCATGTCTTCACAAGATTCTCGTCTTCACTTCATAGTTGTTTTGTATATTAGCCTTTAAACTTACTAGAGAGCCATGCTTGCTTGCTTGGAGGCAAACAGCATTTCTCTCTGGTCTAATTACTTAGAGATCCAACGTGGCCAGGTAAATATACTGGTAAGATCTAGGTAGTCCCACGATGATTGTGTTAGCATGAAAGAAAACATTTATACCAGCTAACATAGAATACATGGTCAGATAAACTGCCACATTCAAGCTGTCGTCCGGCCTACAGGAGGCAACTCCAGGCAAGATGCAGAGGCTCTGGGCAACAATGTACTGCAACAATCCAGCACATTCTGTCAAGTTTGAGGTGAAGGAAAAAAATAACATAGGAATCCTTGTGTATTCCAGATCTTTATTGGCTGGGCTGTACTTTTTTACCTCATCACTATTTGTATTCTGTTAATGCACCTCAGAAGAGACCTAGTGAAAAATAAATTACTGGTACCTCAAAAAAAAACACAAAAATGGCCAAGAAGTAATCAAAAGGAGACTCTTCTCAGAAATCGCAGTGATCTTTACAGCAACGTATTTCTACTGTCCCCCTGGTCTTCTGTATAGCATAATTTTCTTTTCTATTTTAATAGTTACCCTTAATCACCACCTGGGAAAAAACTTTGTAAATGGATTTCCAAGCCTAAAATTGATGGAGACATTTGTTGTCATTCATTCAGCAAAGCCTTCTGAAAGCTTTGGTGCATGGGGCAAGACTGCATAAACATCAACTGCAAAGCAAAGAGGGTTTGGGGACCAAAAAATGTGGGTGACACCAGCTGTTAACACTGACCAGCCACAGGAGCCAGAGGCACCAGACAGGACAGCCCCATGGGTTTGTTTAATGTGGGAGGCTGGGACGGATCCCAGGTCCTGCCCAAGCAAGGCCAGTCTTCACACAGGGCTGTATCCCCGGTCTGGTTTGGGTTTGTTTGTTTGCACTACTGTTGTAGGAACCATACCTGGCAGTTCATGGTGGGGAAGCACCAAGTCACTGGGGCGGTGCTCACAGGCCACCAGCTTCACACTAAGTGATGCTGGGGGAGCCTGTGGCTCTGGGGATAGAGCAGGGCCTGGCCCTCCACAGGACTTAGGTGTCACATGTTTGCGGGAAGCATCTAGGCTGACCCTTTGGAAGAAGCACGGCCGAGGCCTCATACACTCACCTGGCAGTGGCAGGTGATCTCTCCTCGGAGCTCAGGACTTCCAGGAACCAGAGTGAGTCTGGGATGAGGGAGAAGCAGGAAGGACACAGGAGGAACAGGGGACTGTTCCCTCGGAGCCGGCTTCCATTGGGCCACCAGCCACAGTTCTTGCTGGAATTGGGACTTTGTTCGTGATGCTGTGTGGTGTGTGTGTGTGTGTGTGTGTGTGTGTGTGTGTGTGTGTAATGGCACGTGTGTGTATGGCGTATATGATGATATGTGCCTGGGTCTGTGTTCAGTGGTAACTATCAAAGACAGAAGGAAATGAGGGTAGAAGGTGTGTTTGGTGTAAAAGGGAGCCCCAAACTGGAAGAAAAAGGGGAAAATATGATGTGTGTGCCTTTTCATAGCAGGATTACAAACTGCAGTCCCTAACCTAAATGAAAAATGGAGAGGGAGAGAGAAAGAGAGAAAGTATCTGCCATAAGGCAGGCTGTGGGGGCAAGGTGGGGAGACAGGCAGGAGGGAATCAAGGACATTGATGATGGGAAATGTGCACTGGTGAGGTTTTGGGTGTTGGAACACTGTAAGACAGACTCATTCATAAACAACTTTGTATCGGTATATTATAATGATTCCATTTAAAAAAAAAAAAAAAAAAGAAAGCTGGAAAAAAGTTGTGTGTGTTAGCATAACTGCCAGGATGGAGAACGTGTGTGTTTGTGTGTGTGTGTGTGTGTGTGTGTGTGTGTGTGTGTGCAGGGTAACTGGCCGTGCCAAGCCAACTGGTCCTTGCAGTCATGGTAATGTCTGGGTCTTGTCCTCGGTTTTGTGGGAATTATGAGGATGGAGCAACACAGTCCCCTTCCACTCAGCAAAGATCCAAACTCCCAAAAAGGAGACCATGGACAGAGCCAATACCTGTTGTCCAGACAAGGAAGATGGCAGCAGGGCAGCAACGAGGGTGACACAGCCAAGCTGAGACTGGCATGTCTGCCCTCGCCTCCAGCCCCGGGCCTCTCCCCTTCTGTGACCTCTGGCACCACCACACTGACCAGGCAGGATAAGGAAGTCTTGAGGCAAGTGTGGAAGCAAGAGGGAGTAACACTGCAGGGAAAAACTCAAAACTCACTAGCCTCACTGTGACCCAGAGCTCCTCCCTGAGACCTTTGACTCCTCACCTTCTGGTGAGGCAGAACAGGAGAGTCAACGAGCTAGAAAGAGCCCGAGAGGCTACTAGTGTGGCACACAGCTAACCCTGGTTCAATGCCCAGCACTGCAGAGGGTCCCCTGAGCATAGCCCAGGGCCACTCCTGGGGCAGGAACAGCCCCTGTGCACCACCATTGTGGGCCAACTCCAACCATCACCAAAAGCTTGAAAGAGGACACAGGTTCAAAAGATAAATTGTTCCGTATTTGAGAAAATAAAATTCCGCATGATAAAAGATAAACTTGTGAAGGACTGTCACATCTCACCTAATGAGGAACCAGACCAGGGGCCTATCACATTGAGTTTCTGTGCAGTTCCAGAACAGTGGAAATCATGAGAGACCAGCATCTGCTCAGAGCCTGGAGAGATGGCTCAGTGGGCAGAGCACATGCTGTGCACGGTGGAGGCCCCGGTTCCATCCCTAGGCCCACCCACAGCTCAGAATAGCAAAGCCCAGCTAGGAACTTTGCCTGGGTACATTCCCTGCCCTGAGCAGCAGTGCTGGGGAGAGCACAAAGATCTGATGCCTGCTGGGAATGGGCATTCGCCCAACCCACAGAAGCTGTGGCCCCTTTAGCTGCTTTACCCCTCATAACCCAAGGGGAAATATCAACTCCTGCACTGAACTCCCACTGGAGTGGCTTGTCTGTACCCAAGCACACTGTGAAAACAATAGCTTGACCCAAATCACAATCACCTATTCCACAAAACAGAAGAAAGGTAGCTTGTAGCTAGATGTTAAAAACATAACATTCTAACCTATAACAGTGCTTTAAGGGCCAATGAATCAGAAAGCCTATCTGGAATCCTTGCCCAAAATTCTAAGCAGTTAATCAGCTAATCGGTAATGAAGTACTGATCAGTTAATCAGTATGACAAAAGTAGTTGGTATAGCTTCAACAGGGAAGGAAAATAGCAACAGCCAGCTGGTTCTTCCAGAGTGCTTCCTGGCAGGGGTACAAGTCATAACTAGAAAGACTCCATTAGAAGGAGCAAAAAATAAAAACTAGAGCAGAAATATTAGGGTGGTGGGGTGTTTGGGAGCCACACCCAGTGGCACTTGGTGGGTTTGGGGCTTGGATGGGGGGGTATAAAACAGCAGAAATCAGTAATATAGAAACTTAAGAAGTCAATACAAGAAATCAATTAAGCCAGGAATTTGATCTTCAAAATATAAGATAGTAAAGATTTTAGAAGACTAATGAGAAAAAAAAAATGTCCAAATCAGGACAGACGAATGTGAAAAATGTGACAGGATGTCCTTCAAAAATTCAAAATATTATGAGATGTTACTATGAACAACTTTGTTGTTTGATGGACAACCTATAAAAATATAGGCAGGTTCTTAGAATCAGTCATCTCCCCAAACTGAATGAGCAAGAAGTAGAAAGCCAGGACAGGCCAATCACAACAAGCAAGGGAATCAAAACAGTAATTAAGAAACTTGCCACAAACAAAAATCCTGATCCATACGAGTTCACTGCATGTAGCTGACCCAGGTTCGATCCCTAGCACCCCATATGGTTCCCTGAGTGCCACCAGGAGTAATTCTTGAATACAGAGTCAGGAGTAACCACTGAGTATTGCCAGGTGTGACCCCCCAAAAAAAAAAAAAAAACATGAGTTCACTGGTGAGTTCAGCAAACTTGAAGAATTATTATTGCCTTTACTCTTCAAGCTCATCTAAAATATTTAAGAAATAGGAATCATTCCTAATAACGTCTATGAATCTAACATTACAGAAATACCCAAAGCAGATAGAGATTCTTATAGAAAAGAAAACTTCACACCAACATTCCTGGTGAACATAAAAGCAAAAAATCCTCAATAAAATATTTGCAAGCCAAATCCAACAGCATATGAGAAAAAAACATACACCTAATCAAGTGGGATTCATCCCAGAGATGCAAAGATTTTTCAGCTAAGTATACACTAATCCATAACAAAATACGCAACATCACTGAAAGGAAAGATAAAATCAATTTATCAATTGATTCAGGGTATGTTTTTGACAAAATCCAACTTCATTAAAAAATTTAAAACCCAAGAAAACAAGGTTGGAGGAGGGGCTGGAGTTAGTACAGTGGGTAGGTGCTTGCTTTGCCCCAAGCTGTCCTGGGTTCACTCCTGGGCGGTCCATATGGACACTTAAGCACTGTCAGGAGTAATTCCTGAATGCACAGACAGGAGTAAGCCCTGAGCACCTTCTGGTGTATCACTTCTCTTGTATCACTGTCTTCCTGTTGTTCATCAATTTGCTGGAGCGGGCACCAGTAACATTTCTATAGGTCCTGTCACAGGCTAATGTAGCCCAAGGGCATCTGCTCACTCCAGGAACATGAAGAGCCTCAAACCATTTGTTCACATCATGTCAATGAGGTCTATAATTGTTTCTGGTTTTTTGGCATATCAAATATGACATGGGTAGCTTGCCAGGCTAGAGCTACCTTCTGGAGTAATCACTAAAAAAAAAAAATAGCAGACAGGTGAAGTAACCTTCATCAAGATAACAATGACCTTCTTAAACAAGCTCATAACCTTAATGGTAAAAAAAAAAGCATTTCCTCTGAGCCTGGGACAAGGCTAGGATATCACTGTCTCCACTTTTATTTAATATATCTTAAGTCTTAACCCAGGAATTAAGCAAGAAAAAGAAATCAAAGGGATTCAGACTGGAAAATAAGTTGAATTATCACTACCTGCAAGTGGTATGATAATATACCAGGAAGATGCCAAGCAGTTCACGAAAAGCTCCTACAAACAGAGTCCAACCCATTATAGGAATCAACAAGAGATGAGAGAACTCTAAATTGCTTAAGAAATACATAAAAGAAGACGTTAGGAAATGGAAAAACATCCCATGCTCATGGGGGATTCGTCCATGGGCACAATGGGGAGTGGTCCCAAAACAAAAACCAAGAAATGACCAAAAAAAAAAAAAGGTGGGAAATAAAATTTTTGCCTGAAGAGGTAAAGCAGAACAGAAAATTTCCTGGAAAATAACTAAGTACTTAGAATGCACGTCATACTTAGTAAATATTTGTCAGTGCCACTGGTTGGGCATCGAGTCCCCCATCCCAGACCCCTCAGGAGAGCTCACAGATGAGCGGAGACAAGACCTACCTAGGAACAGTTCACTGCATGATCCCAGAGAAACAGGGAGGCAGGCAGAAGCCAGGGACCACAGGAATCTCGGCACAGGCTCCTTCAGCCAAGCCACCTCGCGGCTTCCAGGGGCTCAGCGCCTGGTCTCCATCATTCTGCCCTGGACAGAGAACCCAGCCCTGTCCCCACCTCTCAGGGCTCCAGGTTCGGGCCAGTTCACTGTCCGCTCTGCTCCCACCGACTGACAGCGGGCGGGCTCCGAGAGCCTGACATCCGGCCCCCTCTAGATCAAGTTCCCAGCCCAGCACAGCCGGGCCTCCACTCTGTCCCCTTTGGCACCACACCTAAGCCCTGAGCCATGCCACCTGCCTTGGCGGCTGCAATCCAGCCCTTGGCATTCTCCTTAGTCTGTCCCTTTGGGGCCTCCTTCCTGTTTTCCAGACAGCCCGAGTCCTTTCCACTTCCTCGGAACCCCACCCCTCCCTGGACCTTTCCCAGTGCCTGGGCATCAGATGACATCCCTGTCAGCTTCGAAGAAAAGCCAAGAATCTCTTTGTCTCCCCAATTTCCAGCGTCTGGAGAATGTGGTACTGACGATCCCTCAGTGGTACCCACAATCCGTCAGTGGCCTGCTCTAGCTCCCCTTAGCGCACCACTCAGAGACCACCTCCTGACTTCCACACCGGCCCTTTGGGTTAGAGGTCCAAGAACCCCAAGCGTCAGATGCCCAAGTCTGACCATCCCTGACACCTGTGTGCGATCAAAAATTCTGGTGTCCCCTTATTAGAACGCCTCTGACTCCTCGTGTTGTAAGGGGTTAAGGGAAGAAGCTCCCACGCCGGCTTCTGCAGGGCCAGCACTGGATTGAGAGGACACGTGGAGAATCTGGAGGGGGGCAGCAGGACTGGCAAGCGGCGGGGCGGGACACAACACTGAAAAGGGGCGGGGCAGAGCACGGGGAGGGGCGGGGCACTTGGAAGGGGAGGGGGCTCTGGCGAGGGGCGGGGCGAGGTCCAGGCAAGCAACAGGGCTGGCAAAAGGATTGCAGCTCGCGCCTTGTCTGGAACACAAGCAGGCCGGCATTGTCACTCGCTGGTCCCAACCGTTGGCAGAGGTGACCTGGAAGCAGGACACCAGGCTCCGTGGATGGCCAGGCCTGTCGGGGCTGCAGAAGAGCCGGGGCCGCCACTAGGAACTTCGGATCCCCCGCACCTAGATGGCCCCAAAGCCAGCGGGGGGAAAAACAGAACCGGTTGCAGACCAGAAAGCCCAACAACCCGGAAATGAAGAGGCCAAGAAGGCGAGGAGTCACGACTACTTATGGAACTTAAGGGACAACAACAGAGATTACTGGACACTGGGATGTGGCCCGCTCAAGGTCCTGAGCATAGTGAGTGGGGCTGGTGTGGGGAGGAGCGAGGGAGGCGCGGAGGAGCCTGAGGGAGGCGGGGAGGTTCTGGAGGTCCAGAGGGGCTCGGGCGTGGGGAGCACTTTGCCTCGGCCCAGAAGCATGTACCCCAGCAGGGCTGCCTGATCGCTGCCTGTATCATATACATCGAGATCGTCGACCAGCCAATCATCAAACCTGGCATGCAGATGGAAATTACGTTCCTCTCCTTCTTCTTCTTCGTCTACATCTTCGCCTTCAACAGATACTGTACCTTCGTTCTGTGGCCTCTTTCTGTAAGTGAGGTGAGGTAGGGAGCGTCTGCATCCAGGGAAAATTCACTCCTGTTGGACACCTGGAAGCCAATGACCCTAACTTCCAAGTTTGTGTCCAGGGGCCCAGTGCCCTAGCAGGAGAGCCACAAATGCCTCCGAAAACGCCCAGCGTGGGGGAAGGGGACCCCTCTTTACCACAGGAAGAGGTTGAGCACTTTTTTGGAGTCAGGGGTGGGACAACAGCCAGCTTTCGCTCCAGTTCCTGATTCTGCCCCTCTTGGCTGGGGAGGACACCTCACAAGTCCAAGAAAAGTCTCCCCATAATCAGTAAAATGGGATTTCTTCTTGATCCCTTTGAAAACAGCCTTAACTCACCAGCGAGTAGATTTCCCTGGTCCTTTGGCATTAGAGTTGCTGGTCAAGTTGCTGGTCAACTATTTCCAACCTGTGTCCCCTTCAGGAGCACAAGGACAGGAACCATCTGTCCAGGTGGGCTTTCTTTGAGGGCCATGGGGGCGGTGGTGGTTTGTGCCCACCTGTAGTCAGTGCTTGGCAGGACTCTGCTCAGAGAGCTCTCCAGGTGGCGCTGGGATGCAGTGACATTTCTCAAGAGACTCACAGGATGAATATGTGCTCGTTACTGGTATAGCCACAGAACAGACCCACTGTCTCCCACCTCCTCAAAGCCCCCAAGCCCCTCTAGTTCTCTATGCATGCACGTAACTTCCCCAAGGTCTGCTGCTCACTGCCTCAGTTCAGTTGACAAATACTTGCCTCCAGTAACTCAGCTAGCAAGTGACTGAAAACGGAATCAAACCCAGCTTTATCAGTTCTCTGAGTCCCTAATTACCTTCTGTCTTTCCTCCTTGTATCAAGGTATTAGGTTCCAGGGGTCCAGCACTCTCAATGGGGCAGTTTAGGGAGAAAGGAAAAGAGTGAAATAAATCTATGGGTGAAAACGTCAGGACAATGTCCAAGCCATGGAGCCTGAGCTAGAGATCCACCAAGAAGGAAACCCTGAAGAACCCAACATGGTCCAGACACACTTGTCTTAAACCTCACGGGAAACTGAACTGCTGGTTCCTTAAACTAAGGGCAAAGCAGACAAAAAGGAAACGGTGAGACTAGAAGACCATGAAAGGTAGGGGCAGCGGTGGAGAGGTGGAAAGGGCCTCGTCTATGCTCCCAAGTCTAGACCTGATGCCGGAGTCTCAGGCAGTGTTAACACTTAACACTGAGCTCACAGGAAGCCGGCATCCTACAATGCTGCCCCCCGGAGAAAACACCTAGGCACTGGCTGCAAATACTGATAAAAGTACTGTTAATCCTCGTTCCAGAAAATTTGTTTGACCCAAAGAAGCAAAAAAAAAAAAAAAAGAAAGAAAGAAAGAAAGAAAGAAAGAAAGAAAGAAAGAAAGAAAGAAAGAAAGAAAGAAAGAAAGAAAGAAAGAAAGAAAGAAAGAAAGAAAGAAAGAAAGAAAGAAAGAAAGAAAGAAAGAAAGAAAGAAAGAAAGAAAGAAAGAAAGAAAGAAAGAAAGAAAGAAAGAAAGAAAGAAAGAAAGAAAAAGAAAGAAATTTGTTAAATCTATCTCTGACTGTGAGACCAGACTATCACAGCCTGGATCATCGACACCCACCCTGCAGCAGTTTATTTTCAATCCGGCCCAGGTATGCTGATCCAGAGAC
This sequence comes from Cryptotis parvus, assembly GCA_021461705.1. NCBI lineage: Eukaryota > Metazoa > Chordata > Mammalia > Eulipotyphla > Soricidae > Cryptotis > Cryptotis parvus. The sequence continues at coordinate 44,997 of JAJIBD010000351.1, forward strand.
TCTCAGACATGGGGCAGAGCTGCTCCCTTGCTCTCCCTGTGCCCAGCAGCTCATGAGGTGCCTGGAGGCATGGGGGGTTCTAGCCCTGACCTGCCACCCCAGCAGAGCCTCACAACAAGCCAGATGACCCCCTACCCGACTCCATGGAGGCCGCCGTTTTCCACATCCGGACTTCTTTCTCGCACAACTCCACCCAGCAGACCAGACTATCACAGCCCGGTTTGCGCAGCTGCTAGCGGCAGCGCGGTTCATCAATAATTGCTTCATTTAGAGGTGACTACAAGAGTATGCCACCCGCACGGCAAGCCTGGCAAGCTGCTTGTGTCGTATTTGATATGCCAAATACCAGTAACACTTATATTAGGTCATTCTTATGACCTAATATAATGGTTCAAGGCTCTTTATGTTCCTGGAGCAAGCGGATGCCTTTGGGTTCTCCTAGCATGAGACAGGACATATGGAGATATTACTGGTGCCCGCTCTAGCAAATAGATGATCAACGGGAAGATAGTGATAGATAGTGATCCCTGACTGTGAAGTTAATACAACATGTATAGGTACCAAATAAAAGAAAGAACACAGACTTTATACAAAATAGATTTTAGAAGTCATTAAACACAGTTTCCTCTAGCTTCCAATGAAGAACCAACGCTGGGAAAGAGCTAGAATCTGGTTTCCAGAGTACCTACAATACAATATGCAAAATGTTCAGCATTCAGCAAAGAATAATGTAAAGAAATTATGGTTCCCAAAATAAAAAAAAATGAGAAATTGTTTCTGAAGATACCCAGATATTAGACTTAATACATTAGCAAGGATTTCAATTCAGTGTCTTAAAACTTAAGGGTTTGGGGCTGGAGTGATAGCCCAGCGGGTAGGGCGTTTGCCTTGCACACGGTCGGCCTGTGCCGGCCTGGGTTCGATCCCTGGCGTCCCATATGGTCCCCCGAACACCGCCAAGAGTAATTCCTGAGTGCAGAGCCAGGAGTAACCCCTGAGCATTGCCGGGTGTGACCCAAAAAAAGCAAAAAAAAAAAAAAAACTTAAGGGTAGATAGATAGCTCACTGAGTGCTTACTTTGCGTGCAGGTTTGATGGCTAGAGCCATATGGTCCCCCTGAGCACTGCTAAGAGCAATCTCTGTTCACAGACTGAGACTTGCCTCTGAGTACCACGAGATGCAGCCTCCAAAAAATAACAAAATTAGGAGACTTTGGGAATAGCAAATATCCTAACATAAGCAGAGTCTCTGAGAAGAGTGTGAAAATACTTTAACATGTTTGCTATTTATTGATCTTTTCAATTAAGTCTATTTGGGAACTGTATAAAAAATGCTGTTTGTAATGTTTCCCTTTAATTTATTTTGCAGGGGGTCTGAGCGATAGCACAGCGGGTAGGCAAATTGCCTTGTACACGGCCAACCCGGGTTTGATCTCCAGCATCCCATATGGTCCCCTGAGCACAGCCAGGAGTAATTCCTGAGTGCAGAGCCAGGAGAAAACCCCTGAGTATTGCTGGTGTGGCCCAAAAAGAAAAAGCAAATAATTTATTTTGCATAGTTTTGCAGAGCTCATGATGTAATCAAGCGCCTCACACATGCCAGGCATGTGGTCTACCACTCAGCCACATCCTGTGCGCCATCTTTCCTTTAAAGGGAAAAGTCATTTACCATTTCACAAGGCACACAAGCTGCTTAGCAATAGTCAGTGCTAATTCTCAGAAAACTTTAGCAAAGTAAAGGGATGTTCCTTATCTAATAATAGGTCTCTTGGCCTAGAGAGAGACTACAGCAGATAAAGCACTTGCCTTGCAAGCAACTGACCTACGTTTGAGTGCCAGCGACACACTTGGTCCCCTGAACTCTGCAAACAATGATCTTTGAGCACAGACCATGGACAAAACTCTGAGCTCCTCCCAAGTCTAGCCCACCCACTCCCCTCTCCCCGCTCCCACATACACACACACACAAAGGCATCTAGAATCAGGAATGTGGCTCAGTGGCAGAGCACTTGCCTTGCATGCGTGAGGCACTGGGGTTGGTTCCCAGCATCATCTGGTCCCCTGAGCACCACTAGGACTCTTAAGCATCAAACAGCAGTGGTCCCTGAGCATCATCAAGAGAGCCTCAAAACCAAAAGAATAAGAGATATCTACACAAACCTACACTAAGCTGTGCATCTCATGGCAGAACCTTAGATGCATTTCCTATTGCACAGATACTCAGTACTGTGCTGGAGATCTTTGGGCTGTGCGGCTGTGGGAACAGCTGGATACTGTCAGTGAAGAAAGGGAAATAATCAAGGACCAGAGCAAGACTGAAGCCAGGAGAGATGCTAGGGAAGAATCATGATGGAGGAGATGGTGCGTTCTTGCAGGAAGAGTGAGGATGAGATGAGGGCTGAGGGTAGGGAGTGAAGAGGCAGCCGTCCAACTGCCACGGGACCAGAACCCAACAGCGCCTCCTGCCAGCAACATTGCCCAGATATAGCGAGAAGAGCAGGAGCAGGCGCTGAGAGAATGGCTCTGTGTTAGTTGAGGAGGACGTCCTTGCATTGTCTAATTGCTCATGTATTTAAACAAAGAGTGGAAGGAAAACAACCACTGAGGCCGGGTACTCAGATGGTAGAGCCACATAGTTATCAGGAGCGGGGAGTTGCTGAGTTCAGTTTCTGTCACCTGTGTTCCCCAAACACTGCTGGGTGTCACTGTGTGGCCCTGGTGGCCCCTGAGACCAGCCAGGCTTAAGCCCTGCACCTAGAGGCCCGCACGGATGGGGCTGAGCATGGCTGGGAGTGTGCTCCTGGCTCTCCCCTCTATGAGCAGCACAGGGAGTGACTCATACCGAACAGCACTTCCACATAGCAGCCAGCCTGGGAGCTCCCAGAGTTGGTAGCCTAGAGAGCCCGTGATGGCGGGAATCAGCCCCTGCTCTGCTGCATGTGGGCCAAGGTGGTGTCCCAGGTCAAACCTAGGGCTCCCGCATGGAAAGCATCCACTGTAGCCCTTTGAGCACTCTCCCTGTCCACACATCAGCTTTTAAATCAGGCACATGACTGAGAAGCATTCCATTTGGAGAACCTGTGCCCGGTCGGGGATTGACAGGGGCTTTGTTATGACTCACTGTGAGGGCTGGAGAGATGCCCCGAGAGGCTGGAGCACACGCTCTGCATGCAGGAGGCCATGGTGAGCCCCTGGCACCACGTGATTCGCTGAGCACGGCTGGAAACACCCCCAAGCGCAGAGCCAATAGCAGTGGCGCTGACCACCTCCAGGTTAACCTAATAACCAAAAGTCAAAAACAAGAGTAACAACAAAATCCTGAGTTTCCCCTCTTTATTCCTTGCAGGATATTATCAATAGTATATTTGCCATATTTTTCCTCGTGGCAATTCTGATCTCAGTTCTGGAAAAAGGAAATTATTTGCAAATGTCTAACTTAATAACGTTGGTGAGTTTCTTGGATGGGCTGTTTTATGCTATGTAGGAAAGGACTCCTTTGTTTTGACAAAACTTGACATTAAGCAAAGTTTGACTGTAAAGTTGATAAAAGCATTCAATGGAGAAGCATTTCAATAAATACGGTATTTGGGAAATGGCTCCATAAGCGAGCACAGGTCTCACATGTGAAATCCAGGGTTTGATCCCTAGACAATGTGCATGTAGCCAGACAACACACAATCACACTCAGAAACACACATATACAAACAAACACACTATTCTGGGTAGTATGGGGCGGGGGTGGTCAAAGGTGACAGAAGAAAATAGTGCTAGTTTGGGGTGATGAAAAAATAATACAGGGATCCATGTGTTTTCTAGATCCTTATTGGCGTGACTATACTTTTTTATTGCCTTTGAAATATGTCTTCATTTTGAATACTTCAGTAGAGAAAGAATGACAGCTAATTACCTGAAAGCTCCAAAAAGACCAGAACCAAAGGCCAAGAAGTAACCGGAAGAACACTCTTCTCAGAAAATGTAGTGATTTTTACAATGTATTTCTACTGTCTCCCTGGTCTTCTTTCTAGCATGGCTCTCTTTTCTGTTTTAATAGCTACCTTTAATAACCACCTGGGAGAACGGCTGTAAATGGATTTCCAAGCAAAAATTGATGGAGACATTTGCTGTCATTCATTCAGCAAAGCCTTCTGAAAGCTTTGGTTTATAGGGCAAGGCTAGAGCATGACCTGGTAAGGTTAACATGGGCTGCAAGGCACACAGGGCTTGGGGGACACAAGCTATTAACACTCACCTGTCAAAAGAGCCAGAGGCACAAGATATGACAGCCCCATAGAGTGTGTGTGTGTGTGTGTGTGTATGTATCCCAAAGCCTCCCCAAGCAAGGAAGGGCCTTTACCGCTGGACAATAGCCATGGACTTGGTTTCTTTACTTGTCACTAATGTTTTAGGGACCATGAATGGCAGTTTGTATTAGAAGAGGAGGAAAGACACTCCGGGTGGAGCTCCCAGGCCACACCGAGTCACACACTAAGTGGTGCGAGGGGCACTTGCAGCTCTGGGGAAAGAGCAGGGGGCTGACCCTTCACAGTATCTGTATGTCCCATGCTTTGGGAAAGCATCAGTGCACCTTGAAAGGAGCACTGCTGTGGCTTCATGTACTCACCTGGCTGCAGCAGGTGGTCCCTCTTCAGAGCTCAGGATTTCCAAGAGCCAGAGTGAGTCTGGGATGAGGGAGAAGAAGGATGGACACAAAAGGGACTGTTCCCTCAGAGTTGGGTTCCATTGGGCCACCAGCCACAGTTCTTGATAGAATCTGAACTTTCTGCTTGCAATGCTGTGTGTGTGTGATGGTGTGATGTGCTAGATGTGTGCGATGTGTGATGGCATGTGTGTGGTGTATACAATGGTGTGTGCAGTATGGTGCTCGTGTTTGTATGTTCAGCAATAACTGTCAAATATGAAAAGAGAAAAGAGGTAAAGTGATATGCATTATACCACTTCAGTAACAGTATTGCAAACCACAGTGCCTAAAAAGGAAAGGGGGGAGAAAGAGAGAGAGAGAGAGAGAGAGAGAACTGTTTCAGAGGCAGCTGTGGAGGCAGGGGTTGGGGGGACAGGCAGGAGGGAAACTGGGGACACTGGTGGTGGGAAATGTGCACTGGTGAGGGGATGGGTGTTGGAACATTGTATGACTTGAGACTCATTCATGAACAACTTTGTATCTGTATATCATAATGATTCAATTTTTTAAAAAAATGAAAAAACTGGAAGAAAAGCTGTGTGTTAGCATAACTGCCAGTCTAGAAAGTGTGTGTGTGTGTGCGTGCGCGCACATGTGTGTCTGTGTGTGTAACGTGAGCTCTATTGGTCGGAGGCGCAGAGATAAGATATCGCAGGTGAGATGAATATATATTTATTAATCATAATATTTGGTCCGGAGGGCCAGAGCTCTCATTTCGGCAGCTGATAGTTTGCACAAAGACCCCAACTTCTTATATACCCAACACTATCAGATAACAAAATAAGCTAGTGTCAAGAGTATGTTTTCTATACTACTATAGAGAGAAAAGCATTCTACATGGTTAGCATGAAGGAAGCACAGCCTGGATAAGCCCTGAGCATTGTTAGGTGTGACCCAAAAAGTTAAAAAAAAAACCCTGGGGGCCAGAGCGACAGCCCAGCAGTAGGGCGTTTGCCTTGCACGCGCGGCCCATGCTGGCCTGGGTTTGATCCCGGCATCCCATATGGTCCCCGAGCACCGCCGGGGAGTGATTCCTGAGGGGCAGAGCCAGGAGTAACCCCTGAGCATTGCCGGTGTGACCCAAAAACAAAAACAAAATAAAGTTAAAAAAACCCTCCCCCAAATAAATAAAATAGTACTTTAAAAAAAAAGACCCAAATAAAAATACTCCAAGGTATATCATAATTTGGGCAGGAGTGATAGTATAGCAGGTAGGGCATTTGCCTTGCTTGTGGCCAACCAGGGTTCAATCTATAGGCATAGGATCTTGTGGAAGTTTAGAGAAATACATAGCTAGAAATATATATATATATATATATATATATATATATTCATGATAAGAAATATGCTATTCTCCATAAATTAAATCCTGAGTTACATTTCATCTCAGGTGTCCTTCCCACCTCACCCACCCCTATCTCTAAAAGTGTCTTTGTAGGAAAACTGAAGGTGCATCTTTTTGCCTATATTCAATGCTCAGTTCTAGGCTGCTATTACCATTTTCAATGATTATTAACACACTGTTCCTGTCTTTGTCTTACCTAACCTCTGACTCCCACACAGTTGTGGTAGATTCCACCTATTGACAAGACCTCCTGATCCATGTTTTGCCTGACCTTGGATATTGATATCAAGAGTATGCCACCCGCCGACGGCAGAGCCTGGCAAGCTACCCATGTCATATTTGATATGCCAAAAACCAGTAACAATTATTGACTTCATTCCCATGACCTGATATGGTTTGAGGCTCTTTATGTTCCTGGAGCAAGCAGATGCCCTTGGGCACTACTAGCATGAGATAGGACGTATGGAGATGTTACTGGTGCCTGCTCGAGCAAATGGATGAACAATGGAAAGACAGTGATACAGTGATACAGTGATATTTGTTTATTTACTTACTTAATTTGATTTATATCATGCAAATCTGCCCCTCGAGGTGTTGCAGGTGTGGCTGTGGTGCCCAGCTGCATCGGCAGATGGCAGACAGGAGACAGGCTTGTCTACACCCAGGGGCTCTTCCCGTGGGCCCTGGATGGTTGATAGTCTGACATAGAAAAGACTGGGCCCCAGGTAGGCGGCTCCCAGAAGCGGGAATCACTGGGAATTCGTCAGATGGAGTCAGGGGTCGGCCATTCCCCCTCCGTTTTGTCGAGCCTGGTGGCCCCACCCAGGAGCTGCCCTGGGGCCACCAGCCATAGCATGAAGAGCCTCACAAGCGTCTGGGGAGGCTGGAACTCGGCTCGCCCGGGCCCAGCTGACTATGGGGCCCCAGGAGGGCAGATGGGTTTTGGGAGTGGGCCCATCACCTCTGGGGGTCCTGGAAGCAGCCGGATGAGACTCGCCCATCACACTAGCCACCATTTTCGCTGTCCGGACGCTGGGAAACTGCCTCATGACCAGATTAACAGAGCAAAACCAGTTTGAGCCCAGGTCATGCGGCCGCTTGCGGCCCAAGCAGTCCATTAAAATAGTGGAAACAGTAATGTTTTTTAATGCACTGCATTCCACGAAGAGCAGGAAAGTTTGGCGGGAGGGAGAGATAATGACATACAGAACCCGCCAAGTAGTTGAGGTGTGGGAGCGGGGGAGGGAGGTGGGGACATTGGTGATGGGAGATGGGTTTGGGTGGAGGGATGGGTGTTGGAACACTGTAGAACCAAAACTCTACATGAGCATCTTTCAATTGTATGTCTAAAATGGTGTAATAATATTTGGGGGGATAATAAAATAAAATAAAATTTAAAAAAAAAGAGGTTTACATAACAAAGTAGGCAAGGACCAGATCCTTCCCAGGATCTTTCACATCTGTACAACATAATGATCATTGTAGTTGTAACAAACTGAGGAGGTTGATGGGGAATGAGAAACTATAATGTCACATTATAAATCACTACTGACTATACACATAGATAATTGCATCATAAACCGTAAGGCAAGTCACAAGGTGTAGGAGAAGACAGAGAAATACAGAGACAAAAATAGAGATAGAAAGATGAGAGACTCAGATGCGCGGGGAGAACTGCCATCTGGCTCTCCCCTAGCTCAACTGACCATGAGGCTCCCAGGAGGCAAGATGGGTTTTGGGTGTTTGTCCATCACCTCTGTAGGGCCTCGGAAGCAGCCGAATGAGACTCTCTCACCATAACAGCTGCCATTTTTGAACAGTGTGCTAATAATTGTCAAAAGTGCTAATACCAACCTAGAACTGAGCATTAAATACAGGCAAAAATATACACATGACAATTGCTTAATGTATGTATTGTAATCCACAATGTGGAAGGGAAAGAAAAGAAAAAGAGATAGAGAGAAAGAGAAAGAAATAAAGAACCTGCCATAGAGGCAGGCTAGGGGAGGGGGAAGAGAATCACATTGGTGGTGGGAAATGGGCACTGGTGGAGGGGTGGGTGCTGGAACACTGTATGACTGAAGCCCATCTTATGAACATCTTTGTAATTGTATATCTCATGGCAATATAATAAAATATTAAAAATAGAAACCTTTAAAAAATAGCTGCCATTTTCGCTGTCCGGACCCCACAGCTCATCAGAACCCACGCAAGAGAGATGCTGATCTCAAGACCAGCTCAGAGCTGCCGAGGTCGAGCCCAGGTAGGCAGCTTTCGGAGGCATAAGTCACCGGGTGTTCCTGGAGATGGAGCTGGGGTCCCCATTCCCCCCTAACCTGTCCCAGAGGCCAGGTGGCCTCGCCCACAAACTACCTCAGGGCTCTCGGCCATGATGCAGAGATTCAGACACACGGGGGGAGAGCTGCCATCCAGCTCTCCCCTAGCTCAGCTGACCATGAAGCTCCCAGGTGGCAAGATGGGTTTTGGGAGTGGGCCCATCACCTCTGCCTCAGAAGCAGCTGGATGAGACTCGCTCACCATAATGGTTGCCATTTTTGTGGTCCGGACCCGGTACATCAAACTAGTGGAACCAGTCATGTTCTAGAATATATTACAATTTACAATGTGTAAGAAAGGGAAGTGAGAAGGGAGAGAGAGAGAGAGAGAGAGAGAGAGAGAGAGAGAGAGAGAGAGAGAAATGAGATAAAGAACCTGCCATGGAGGCAGGCTGGGGGAAGAGGGAGGGTGGTGGGGACATTGGTGATGGGAGATGAGCAGGGGGTGGAGGGGATGGGTGTTGGAACACTGTAGAACCAAAAATTCAAACATGAACATCTTGTAATTGATGTTCTTGTATATCTTGAACATCTTGTATATCTATTTTTTTTTTTAATATTTTATTACACCGCCATGTGATATACAATTACAAAGATGTTCATGTTTGGGTTTCCGCCATACAGTGTTCCAGCACCCATCCCTTCACCAGTGCCCATTTCCCAACACCAATGTCCCCACTTCCCTCCCCCCTCCCCAGCCCGCCTCTATGGCAAATTCTTTATCTCTTCTCTTACACATTGTGGATTGCAATACATACATTCAGAGATCATCATGTATATCTTTTTCCTATATTCAATGCTCAGTTCTAGACTGGTATTATCATTTTTGACAAATATTAGCACACTGTTCTCTTCTCTGTCCTACCCAACCACTGATTCCCACATGTTTGTGGAAGATTCCACCTTTTTTTTTTATTGAAAGATGCTAGGTAGAGCTTTGGTTCTACAGTGTTCCAACACGCACCCCTCCGCCCAAACCCATCTCCCATCACCAATGACCCCACCTCCCTCCCCGCTCCCGCACCTCAACCACTTGGCGAGTTCTGTATGTCATTTCTTTCCTCTTTATATCTCCTTCCCAACAAACTTTCCTGCTCTTCGTTGACTGCAATGCATTAAAAGACATTACTGTTTCACTATTTTAGTGGACCACGCGCCGCTTGGACCTGGGCTCGAACTGGCTTTGCTCTGTTGATCTGGTCTGAGGCCGCTTTCGCAGCGTCCGGACAGCAAAAATGGTGGCTAGTGTGGTGGGCGAGTCACATCTGGCTGCTTCCGGGACCCCTCAGAGGCGACGGGCCCACTCCCAAAACCCATCTGCCCTCCTCGGGGTTCCATGGTCAGCTAGGCCCGGGCGCAGGCCGAGCGCCAGCCTCCCCAGCCTTCCGTGAGGCCCTGTGCTGGCCCGTGGGCAGCTCGCCGGCAGGGCCACCAGGTCCGACAAGATGGAGGGGGAAGGGACGACCACGCCTCCACTGACGACTTCCCGGTGATTCCCGCCTCTTGGAGCCGCCTACCTGGGCTCGAACTGGCTTTGCTCTGTTGATCTGGTCTGAGGCCGTTTCGCAGCGTCCGGACAGCAAACATGGTGGCTAGTGTGGTGGGCGAGTCACATCTGGCTGCTTCCGGGACCCCTCAGAGGCGACGGCCCACTCCCAAAACCCATCTGCCCTCCTCGGGGGTTCCATGGTCAGCTAGGCCCGGCGCAGGCCGAGCGCCAGCCTCCCCAGCCTTCCGTGAGGCCCTGTGCTGGCCCGTGGGCAGCTCGCCGGCAGGGCCACCAGGTCCGACAAGATGGAGGGGGAAGGGACGACCACGCCTCCACTGACGACTTCCCGGTGATTCCCGCCTCTTGGAGCCGCCTACCTGGGCTCGAACTGGCTTTGCTCTGTTGATCTGGTCTGAGGCCGTTTCGCAGCGTCCGGACAGCAAACATGGTGGCTAGTGTGGTGGGCGAGTCACATCTGGCTGCTTCCGGGACCCCTCAGAGGCGACGGGCCCACTCCCAAAACCCATCTGCCCTCCTCGGGGTTCCATGGTCAGCTAGGCCCGGCGCAGGCCGAGCGCCAGCCTCCCCAGCCTTCCGTGAGGCCCTGTGCTGGCCCGTGGGCAGCTCGCCGGGCAGGGCCACCAGGTCCGACAAGATGGAGGGGGGAAGGGACGACCACGCCTCCACTGACGACTTCCCGGTGATTCCCGCCTCTTGGAGCCGCCTACCTGGGCTCGAACTGGCTTTGCTCTGTTGATCTGGTCTGAGGCCGTTTCGCAGCGTCCGGACAGCAAACATGGTGGCTAGTGTGGTGGGCGAGTCACATCTGGCTGCTTCCGGGACCCCTCAGAGGCGACGGGCCCACTCCCAAAACCCATCTGCCCTCCTCGGGGTTCCATGGTCAGCTAGGCCCGGCGCAGGCCGAGCGCCAGCCTCCCCAGCCTTCCGTGAGGCCCTGTGCTGGCCCGTGGGCAGCTCGCCGGCAGGGCCACCAGGTCCGACAAGATGGAGGGGGAAGGGACGACCACGCCTCCACTGACGACTTCCCGGTGATTCCCGCCTCTTGGAGCCGCCTACCTGGGCTCGAACTGGCTTTGCTCTGTTGATCTGGTCTGAGGCCGTTTCGCAGCGTCCGGACAGCAAACATGGTGGCTAGTGTGGTGGGCGAGTCACATCTGGCTGCTTCCGGGACCCCTCAGAGGCGACGGGCCCACTCCCAAAACCCATCTGCCCTCCTCGGGGTTCCATGGTCAGCTAGGCCCGGCGCAGGCCGAGCGCCAGCCTCCCCAGCCTTCCGTGAGGCCCTGTGCTGGCCCGTGGGCAGCCTCGCCGGCAGGGCCACCAGGTCCGACAAGATGGAGGGGGAAGGGACGACCACGCCTCCACTGACGACTTCCGGTGATTCCCGCCTCTTGGAGCCGCCTACCTGGGCTCGAACTGGCTTTGCTCTGTTGATCTGGTCTGAGGCCGTTTCCGAGCGTCCGGACAGCAAACATGGTGGCTAGTGTGGTGGGCGAGTCACATCTGGCTGCTTCCGGGACCCCTCAGAGGCGACGGGCCCACTCCCAAAACCCATCTGCCCTCCTCGGGGTTCCATGGTCAGCTAGGCCCGGCGCAGGCCGAGCGCCAGCCTCCCCAGCCTTCCGTGAGGCCCCTGTGCTGGCCCGTGGGCAGCTTCGCCGGGCAGGGCCACCAGGTCCGACAAGATGGAGGGGGAAGGGACGACCACGCCTCCACTGACGACTTCCCGGTGATTCCCGCCTCTTGGAGCCGCCTACCTGGGCTCGAACTGGCTTTGCTCTGTTGATCTGGTCTGAGGCCGTTTCGCAGCGTCCGGACAGCAAACATGGTGGCTAGTGTGGTGGGCGAGTCACATCTGGCTGCTTCCGGGACCCCTCAGAGGCGACGGGCCCCACTCCCAAAACCCATCTGCCCTCCTCGGGGTTCCATGGTCAGCTAGGCCCGGCGCAGGCCGAGCGCCAGCCTCCCCAGCCTTCCGTGAGGCCCTGTGCTGGCCCGTGGGCAGCTCGCCGGCAGGGCCACCAGGTCCGACAAGATGGAGGGGGAAGGGACGACCACGCCTCCACTGACGACTTCCCGGTGATTCCCGCCTCTTGGAGCCGCCTACCTGGGCTCGAACTGGCTTTGCTCTGTTGATCTGGTCTGAGGCCGTTTCGCAGCGTCCGGACAGCAAACATGGTGGCTAGTGTGGTGGGCGAGTCACATCTGGCTGCTTCCGGGACCCCTCAGAGGCGACGGGCCCACTCCCAAAACCCATCTGCCCTCCTCGGGGTTCCATGGTCAGCTAGGCCCGGCGCAGGCCGAGCGCCAGCCTCCCCAGCCTTCCGTGAGGCCCTGTGCTGGCCCGTGGGCAGCCTCGCCGGCAGGGCCACCAGGTCCGACAAGATGGAGGGGGAAGGGACGACCACGCCTCCACTGACGACTTCCCGGTGATTCCCGCCTCTTGGAGCCGCCTACCTGGGCTCGAACTGGCTTTGCTCTGTTGATCTGGTCTGAGGCCGCTTTCGCAGCGTCCGACAGCAAACATGGTGGCTAGTGTGGTGGGCGAGTCACATCTGGCTGCTTCCGGGACCCCTCAGAGGCGACGGCCCACATCTTGTATATCTAACAGCGGTATAATAAAAGTTTTTTTTAAAAAAAGAAAAGGAAGAGAGAGAGCAATAGAGAGAAAATAGGTAAAGTGCCTGCCATAGAGGTGGGCTGGGTAAGATGGAAAGGAATTGGAGACATTGGTGGTGGGAAATATGCACTGGTGGAGTGATGGGTGCTGGAACACTGTATAATTGAAACCTGATCATGAACATCTTTGTAATTGCATATCAGTTGGTATAATAAAATATTTTTAAAAAGAAAAAAATGAAAAGACTGGGCCCCCTGGGATAAACCCAAAGCCATGGCAGAGCCTGGCAAGCTACCCATGGTGTATTCAATATGACAAAAACAGTAACAATAATGTACCTCATTCCCAACGAATGGAGACGTGACTGGTGCCCGCTCGAGCAAATCGATGAACAGCGGGAAGACAAGTAATACAAGTAATTATGCATATAAATGCAATCATTCTATATCTGTCTTTTTCCTTTTGGCTAATTTCACTCAACATGATCCTCTCCAAGTCCATCCATTTATAGGCAAATTTCATAACTTCATTTTTCCTAACAGTTGCATAGTATTCCATTGTGTAGATGTACCAAAGTTTCTCTATCCAGCCATCAGTTCTCGGGAACTCTGGTTGTTTCCAGATTCTGGCTATTGTGAATAGTGCTGCTATGAACATAAAAGTGCAAATGGTGTTGCTGCTGTGTGTTTTGGGCTTCCCAGGGTATATTCCCAGTTGTGGTATGGCTGGGTCAAACAGGAGCTCAATTTCTAGTCTTTGAGGAATGTCCATACTGTTTACCAAAAAGGCTGTACCAGTTGAATTCCCACCAATAATGGAAGAGTCCCTTTCTCCCACATCCACGCCAGCACTTGTTGTTCTTGGCTTTTTTGAATATGCGCCAGTCTCTGTGGTGTGAGATAATATTTCATTGTTTTGACTTGCATCTCTCTGATGATTAGTGATGATGAGCATTTTTTTCATGTCTTTTGGCCATTCAAATTTCTTTCTTGTTGAAGTTTCTGTTCATTTCTTCTCCCCATTTTTTGATGGGTTGGCTGTTTTCTTCTTGTAAAGTTCTATCAGTGCCTGATATATCCTGGATATTAACCCCCTTATCAGATGGGTATTTTTGTGTTTAGGCAGACTTTTAATTCACGATCACGATCACGATCTTCCCGTTGATCATCTATTTGCTAGAGCGGGCACCAGTAATATCTCCATATGTCCTGTCTCATGCCAGTAGAGCCAGGGGCATCGGCTTGCTACAGGAACACAAAGAGCCTCAAACCATTACATTACGTCATGGGAATGACCTAATATAATTGTTACTGGAATTTGGCACATCATATACAACACGAGAAGCTTGCCAGGCTTGCCGTGTGGGAGGCAAACTCTTTTAAACACCTCCAAATAAAGCATTTATTAATGAACCGCGTGGCCGCTTATGCCGCGCGAGCCGGGCTGTAATGGGCTGGTCTGCTGGGTGGAGTTCTGACGAGAGGGAAGTCCAGAAGTGGAAAATGGCGGCGCCGTGGAGTGAGGAGGGGTGGCCTGGCTTGTTGTGAGGCTCTGCCGAGGTTGTGGGCCAGGGCTAGAACCCGCCATGCCTCCCGACTGCCTCATGAACGGCTGTGCACAGGGAGAGCAAGGAACAGCTCTGCCCCATGTCTGAGAGTCTCTGGACCAGCATACCTGGGCCGGATTGAGGAAAAAGCTGCAGGGTGGGTGTAGGTGATCCGGGCTGTGATGGGCTAGTCTGCTGGGTGGAGTTCTGACGAGAGGGAAGTCCAGAAGTGGAAAATGGCGGCGCCGTGGAGGTGAGGAGGGGGTGGCCTGGCTTGTTGAGAGACTCTCAGACATGGGGCAGAGCTGTTCCTTGCTCTCCCTGTGCACAGCCGCTCATGAGGCAGTCGGGAGGCATGGCGGGTTCTAGCCCTGGCCCACAACCTCGGCAGAGCCTCACAACAAGCCAGGCCACCCCTCCTCACTCCACGGGCGCCGCCATTTTCCACTTCTGGACTTCCCTCTCGTCAGAACTCCACCCAGCAGACCAGCCCATCACAGCCCGGATCACCTACACCCACCCTGCAGCTTTTTCCTCAATCCGCCCAGGTATGCTGGTCCAGAGACTCTCAGACATGGGGCAGAGCTGTTCCTTGCTCTCCCTGTGCACAGCCGTTCATGAGGCAGTCGGGAGGCATGGCGGGTTCTAGCCCTGGCCCACAACCTCGGCAGAGCCTCACAACAAGACTTTTAATTACTGTTTCAATTTCCTCGATGGTGATGGACTTATTCAGGTATTGTAGGGCTTCTTGTTTCAGCTGTGGGAGGTTATAAGACTTCAGGAATTTATCTATTTCTTCCAGGTTCTCATGTTTCGTGGCATACAGACTCTCAAAGTAATCTCTGATGATACTTTGGGTTTCTTTGGTTTCTGTTATGATGTCCCCCTTTTCATTTCTGATTCTATTTATTTGGGTTCTCTCTTTCCCTTTCCTTACAAGTCTTGCCAGTGGTTTGCCAATCTTGTTTATTTTTTTCAAAGAACCAGCTCTTGGTTTCATTAATCTTTTGGATTGTGTTTTGGGCTTCCAGCTCATTGATTTCCTAAGTTTTATTATTTCCTTCTTTTTTCCTGGATTGAGATTCTTTTGTTGGTCTTTTTCTAATATTTTGAGCTGTGAAGTCAGATTATTTATGTGGTCCGTTTCTTTTTTCCTGATAAATACTTTCCTCTTAACACTGACTCCTCTGTATCCCACAATTTTTTTTTTTTTTGCTTTTTGGGTCACACCCAGCAATGCTCAGGGGTTTCTCCTGGCTCTGCACTCAGGAATTACTCCTGGCGGTGCTCGGGGGACCATATGGGATGCCGGGATCGAACCGGACCGGCTTGAGCCGGCTGCACGCAAGGCAAACGCCTACCCGCTGTGCTATCGCTCCGGCCCAAGTATTCCACAATTTTTATAGTTTGTATCTTCATTTTCATTTGTTTCCAGGAATTTTTGGATTTCTCCTTTGATTTCTTCTATGACGCACTGGTTGTTCAGCAGTGAGCTATTTTCACTGTGAGTTTCCAGGTGTTTGACTTGACTCTGTTTTCGTGTGTGGTTAACTTTCCATTTTCAGTGCACTGTGATCTGAAAAGATAGTTGACACAATTTCTATCTTCTTGATTTTATGGAGGTATGTTTTGTGACTCAACATGTGATCTATCGTGGAGAATGTTCCACGTGTGCTGGAGAAGAATGAGTATTCGGCTTTTGGGGGATGAAAAGCCCTGTATATATCAACCAGCCCTCTTTCTTCCATTTCTTCCTTCAGCGCCAGTATTTCCTTGGTGAGTTTCAGTCTTCAGAAAAATTTTTTTAAATTTTATCTTTTTTTTTTTTTTTTTTTTTTTTTTTTTTTTTTTGGTCGCACCCTGTGATGCTCAGGGCTCCTGGCTCTACACTCAGGAATTATTCCTGGTGGAGCCTCAGGGGACCATATGGGATGCCACTGGTAAAACTTGGGTCGGCCACGTGCAAGGCAAATGCCCTAGCAGCTGTACTATCATCGCTCTGGCCCCAGTGCTGAGATTTTATACTCCTCAGTTGTTGCTATTACTAAACGTCCTTGTTCTCATTCCTACTTTCTGCTGCAGTTCTCATTTTCACCTCTAGAGGGGAGCTGGAGGAAGAGATTTGGGAACTCTGGGTCCAGTGTTCCCCAGGTAATGTCACTTCCAAGAGGGCACTGGCTGGGTTTTCCCCTTCACTGTCCTGAGGACCAGAAAAATGAGCCAGAGCGGCCGTGAAGGGATTTCGGAGCCACCTCCTCTGGCCGGCAGCTTGAAGACTGGGAGGGCCGCGGAGACATGGTGTCCCCGAGCTGGGAGCAGTGCCGGGGGCCGGGTGGCAGCCGGGGTGCTGCGTGGCCGGGTCTGTCCAGCTGCGGGAATGCGGTGCGCGTGAGGGGGCGGGGTCCAGCGGCCGTTGGGGGGGCGCGGGGTCAGGCGCTGGTTCCCAGGGCCACAGCCCACTGCAACCTGAGCTCCTGCACCCCACCTCCGGGAGCCCACCATGAGTCCCCCAAAAGGGGCTCCCAGTCCGGGTGGGCCGCCGAGTGCCACGACCAAGCCACCACCCCAGGAAGCGCCCAAGGCTGCGCCCAGGCTCAGAGCCCCACCGCGCGGTCAGCCGGTGACGAAGGATCCAGGGAAAGCCAAAGAGCAGCCCAGAGCCCCAGCTCAGCTGCTGGAGAGCCTCAGATGTCTCTTACTCCTCCCCTCCCGCAGTACTGCTGAGGATCTTAAGGATGGTGAGCAGAGCTGGGTGGCGCAGTAGGCAGAGACAGGCCTGATTCTTGGGGCTTCCGAAAAGCCCAACTTCCCTTGGGCTCACCTTTCCTCTCTGCGCTGTAACTAAATTCTCGCGTTGTTACCCCCTACTTTCTATGGCTCGGGTTCCCCCTCGATTACAGCAGAAACATGTAGATGAGCAAATAGAAAGAACTGATCAAAGTGATTGACACACTAGTTTATGGTATATAAAGTTCCTGGCCTGTGATGGGGACAAATGGAAACGTTACTGGCGCCCACTCGAGCAAATCGACAAATAACGGGATGTCAAGTGATCAAGTGATATAACTCAAGTTGTGTATCATAAAGTATATAAAATTAGAAACCACAAAGAGAAATAATCACAAAGTCTGAAAGGGCCCATAAGAGTACTTGGCAAAAATAAGTAAATGTGAATAATTAAGTGAATTGGTTCATTTTTTCAAAGGAAATACAAAGGACCAAAACTGATCCCAGAATACAGAAATACCTAAATAGATCAATAACAATCCAGAATAAAAAAGAACTTACCAATATCTTTCTTAAAATGTCTCAGGCTAAGACTTCTCAAGCTTAGCTTTTTTTTTTTTTTTTTTTTTTTGGTGCTTTGGATAGAACACGGGACCTCACATATGTCAATATGAGATGGAGCACAGAAACTTAAACCAGAGTTTTTTTTTATTGTGCCAAAGCTTGTATCGCTTGTAACACTTGTCTTCCGTTGTTCATCGATTTGGTTCAGTGGGCACCAGTAACCTCTCCATACATCCTGATATGTGCTAGTGTAGCCCAACGGCATCTTCTCACTCCAGGAACACAAAGAGCCTCAAACCATTCGTTCTGGTCATGGGAATGAGGTCTATAATTGTTACTGATTTTTGGCATATCAAATATTATACCAGATTGTACCAAAGCAACAATAATAATTCATTACCAGTATTCATAAGAAATTAAGAAAATATATAAGAAGATAGACAAGTATGATTCAATGGTATAACTATTAAATTAATTCACCATAAGTAGAAGAAAAATAGAAGCTTATATTTCTGGAGAAGAAAGACCCTTGGAGGCTTGTCAAATGTACTGACGGTTATTTTTAATATGGCAGAAGATACATTAACAAGAGAAAAGACCAATTACATGTGCACAGAGACCCCTATACAGTGTCAAAGGCTAAGAGTCTGCCCAGAGAAAAGCAAGCTGGTGGAGAGTTCATATTACTTACTTCCCTGCCTTCTATTATAAACTTACCAATATCTTTCTTAAAATCTCTCAGGCTAAGACTTCTCACTCTTAGCTCTTTTTATTTATTTTTTTTTTGGTGGTTTGGATAGCACAGGACCTCCTATATGTCAGTATGAAACAGAGTATGAAATACTCCATGTATGGTACACATGAAATGTACCACTTGCAATGGTACATTATTCTCAGTGGAAGAAAAAAAAAGATATCATTTTAATCATTACAAGTAAAGTATTTGTTTCTGTTTTAATTTTGGGGGTAGGGGCAGTTGGAGCACCCCCAGTGATGCTCAGCAGCTACATGGGGCTTTGTGAGCAGGAGTCGCGCCCCTCTAAGTACTCGGGGCCATGTGAGGTGCTGGGGCTTACAGCCAAGATCAGAGGACCGCAATACAATAGCCTTAGCCCTATATTATCCTCTTTAGCCCTAAAGCTGTCTTGGGGGCATGTGTCTGGTTTTTTCGTCACTGTTTTGGTGCCACACCTGGCAGTGTGTGAGCTACTTCCAGCTCATGTGTGTTGGGGCCTCCCACATGCAAAGCCCAGCCCTAGCCCTATCCCTGTCCCAATTAATGCGGCGATTATTTTCCCCTGCAGTGTCAGGGAATGAACCGAGGTCTTCTACATGAAAGGCATGCACTCTGCTGCTGACCCACATCTCAGGACCTTAGGGATGAGTAAAATACCCAACATGCAGGCTGAATAAGGAAATGTGTATTTCGTGTACCCCTGCGGCAGTAAGAGAGGAAATGCTTTTGTTTAGGGGTTGGAGGTCATAACCCACACAGCACAGTAGCTAACCCTGGTTCTGTGCTTGGGCACTTGGTCTTTTGTGATCAAGCTCTGTCAGCCTCCTGCATGCATGAAAGCACGTCCTCCGTCTGTTGCACTCTCTCTCCCACCTAGGATAATATTTGTATTAGCGATCCTAGGAGGAGGTGTGCAGCACCCTGCAGAGGATTGAACAGAGCCTCGATATTACACATTTGAGCCCTTTTCCCAGCTCCAGGAAATACACATTTTGAACCCAAGAGATTGGGATCTACGAGACAGAACCCACACGAAGAAATGCAAGAGGCAAAAGGCATCCCCAGAGTTCTTGTTTAGAGACTCCTGTCTTCACAGGCTACTGTCCTATTGCCATCTGGGGGCGCTGTTGGGTAGGTGGCAGGAAACCGCAAGGCTCTGCCCAACCTGAAGGGAGTGATGTTCTATTTCTACAGTTGGCTCAAATACCCAACTCTTCCCTAGGCCCAGTGTTGCAGATTTTCTGCCACAATAGTAAGTAGGGCAAAATTTTGAATATTTTCAAACTATTAATTAAATGTGATCAAATCCCAATCAAAATGAAAACAGCCAGGGAATTTGAGAAGGACAAACATGTGAGACATCGATAACCTGAGAATGACACTGAAAGAAACATCCTGAAGGTCCGTCACTGCCCCTCTGGATCAATCCATCAGAATATGTAATGACACGTCACCAAAGAGTTTTAAGGGGCCGGAGGATAGTATAGCGGGTGTTTGCCTTGCACGTGGCCGACTTGGGTTTGATCCCGGCATCCCATATGTTTCCCAAAGCACTGCCAGGAGTAATTCCTGAGTGCAGAACCAGGAATAACCCTGAGCATCACATCACTGGGTGTGACCCAAAAAAGCAAAACTAATAAAAAATTACGGTCAGAGATAGCACAGTGAGTAAGGTGCTTGGCTTGCATATGACCAACCCCATGCAGTTTGATCCCAGCATGACATACAATTTCAAGACCCACAGAATGATCCCTGAACACCTGAGTCCCCCAGGGGTGACTTGAGGATCAGAGACAGGAGGTCGAGCTGAGAATAGCTCAAAACCCCCTTGCCCTTCGAAACAGAGTTTTACTGGGGCTGCAGAGACATCACACGCAGCCAACCCTGATTCAATCCCGGCACCACCAGGAATGAGCTGTGAGCACGTAATTATGCCTGAGCACTGCCCAGTGTGGCTGAACACAACCTCCCATCCCCCCTTTCTCCAGCCCCACACTACCTCCTCCCAATCAAATGAGAAAGAGCTTTCTTGGAAACAAACTGGCAGGCTAGAAGCTGGCAGGCTCATGTCCTCAAAATAACATCTCTGCAAGCAACAGTTTGGGGTGCTCAGAGGTCACTCGAGCAGTGTTTAGGGAACCATGTGGTGCCAGTGATACCGGGGCTCCCAAGTCCCTTCCCTACCCCCAACATTACCAGGAACCAGACTCAGAATGTCACACATGCAAGGCACGTGCTCTCCCACTGAGCCCCATCTACCATGCAAGAAGCGCTTTCTAGAGAAGAGAAGGCTGGAAACACACAATTTCAGGAAAGGCGCTGCAGACGGTGGGTGCCAGATTCCCTCCTGCACTGGGCCCCAGAGGCAAGCTCCATCCTTTCACAAACCTACAGAAACGCTGTAGAGAAGCTGAGCCGGTCCTTATCTTGGGCTTCTGGACAAAGGACCAAGGACCTTCTGGACAACTGCCCCTGCCAGAACGGCCGCTGGCTTGAATTTTGCGATCAGCTCGTAACTTCTTTTGGGCTAGTTTCAAAACATAAATGAGGCCAGACATAATATAGAAGATAACACAAACTGCCTCTAATTTCAAAAGCATGAGAGAAGACAGTGAGTCTGGGCTGCACTCTGAATGCGAGTGAGAGTTTAATAGATGCTAAGTTAAGGTGGCAGATCAGCATTTCCGAATGAATGATGATGTTTAGACACAACAGCTGTTTAAAAGATCTTGGTCTATCACAACCTCTACATGTTGACTCTGCTAATAATACTTTGTTTCTCTCTGGTGAAAAACACACACTAGTGATAGCATTTACTCTAAGGAACAGGATGAGGATTGGTCCACAGGGTAGAAGGAAAACTGACTTCATTTTAAAAGTGTTTCTACACTTGTGCATTTTTCATGGTTTTATACATCATTTAGCGTCCATAAAATATAAGAAGGTGAGCTGGAGTGAAAATGCAAGGATTAGGCACTTGCCTAACATGTGCTGACCTGGGTTCAATTCCCAGGTCTCCCCTGAGACCGACCACACGTGGGTCCTGAACTCAGAGACAAGAGTAGCTCCTGACAATACCAAAACATACCAAATTCATACATATGTATGAAAATAATATATATATAATGCCATATGATTGTATTTACCTTCTAACAATGGATTTTTTAAGAAACAGTTGTATGTCATCATGGAAATCTTGTTTTGTTTTTAATCATAGATTTTCCTTATAACAACTGCAGCTTCCTTCGCTCTCACTGCTGAAGCACATGAATCATATAAAGTAATCATAATTCTGGAAATCTTCATCATAATTTTCTTTGTCATAGTTCACATGCTAACCCTGCGCAACTTGCTGATTTCTTTGGACTGGCCCTTACTCGTAAGTATTTGTTTTCATTGTTTGACTATAAACTTTACTCTCAGTCTTACAGATTTCTCTCTCTCTCTCTCTCTCTCTCTCTTTTTTGGTCACACCCAGCAATGCTCAGGGGTTACTTCTGACTTCTGACTCTGCACTCAGGAATTACTCCTGGCGGTGCTCGGGGATCATATGGGATGCCTGGGATCGAACCCAGGTTGGCCGCATGCAAGGCAAACACCTTACCCGTTGTGCTATTGCTCCAGCCCCAGGCTTACAGACTTCTCAAATAAAAATAATAGAGTAGTCTCAGGACAAGAACAGAAATGAGCTGTGACAAGCTGTTGCTCTGGTACTCACTCCCTATGTACATAATTTTTCACCAGTTACCCCCTTGGAATATTGGGGGGGAGACAGGGAGGCTATAAAATAAATCTTTTAAGTTCTCACTTCATTTATTGGCTTCCATCTCAAGCAACTGAGCAAATTAACCTAAGCATCAGTCTCTCCTCTTAAGTGGAGACATGAAAACACTGATTTCAGACAATGCTTGGGTCAGTTACATGAGATCATGACTGGGAAATGCCACATTGAAAAGCATCAAACAACAGAGGGCAGTGACCAGGCACACTCTACAAAGCAAGCCACCACCACTCAGAGCCTTCTGAGCCACATGGCAGTCACCTCCCCTCAGCACCACGGACCCTCCCAGTGTCCTCTCTTCAAGGTCAGCTGCTTTTTCTACAAAGACCAGCCTCTGTCGAAATTCCAAGGTAACTCCCACCCACTCCTCCTCCTCACATTTAATTTAGCATTAAAGCAGATTGGGCTGAGGGTTACAGAACCCAGTACTGAAAGGAAGTCAGTACTGGGGGGCAGAGTAATAATTAAAGGCGCATGCTTTGCACGTGGCCAACCCTGGCTCAATCCCCCAACATTCTGTATAGTCCCTTGGGCCCACCAAGAATGATTCCTAAACATAGAATCAGGAGTAAGTCCTGAGAACCACTGGGATTGGCCCCAAAACAAAAACAAAACAAAACAAAACAAAAAAAAAAGAGTATTGGGTTTTTGTTCATTTGCAATAAAAGATAAAACCCACAGATGTCAGAGAAGATCCAGTTCTAACCATGTCTTCAGAAAGTACAGGTGTCAACAGCACAGGTATCCATTCCAGAATTCACACCTGCTCTTCACACCTGCCTTCTTAGAGGTGTGACCCTACTATAGTAATGAATCTGGCCAGGAAGACAGTGCAGGTTACGGCACTTGCCTTGCATGTGGCTCACCCTCTTTCAATCCCAGTCCCAAATATGTTTCCCCACGCCCGCCCCTGCAACATTGCCAGGTTCAACATCCCAACACGGAGCTGGGAGTACCCTCAAAACAACGACGAAAACAATGACTCAACTTCTACCCACAAATTTCAAGCAGAGCTAAATCAGTACACTCTTACATCTTATTTTTATATGAAAACAAAAATATCAGGGGAGAGAATACAAAATGTATATAATTTAAAATATGTCTTCAAAGCCCATGTTTGTAGTGGGTCAATATGAGCTAGTACCCCAGGCCGCTGTGTCCACTGTCACGTTCCTAAGCGTGCCCTTTAAGAAGAGTCTGGGTTTTTGTTTGTTTGCTTTACAAATTTGGTTCTTCTATTAGTGCAACCTGAAATCTCACAAATAATTTTTTTCCAGGGAAGCTCACTTTTATAAATACAAACTGTACTATCTTCTGAGACCATGGAATGTAGCTATTAAACCGTATCTTCTATATTCTACATTGTATCATGAGGAATATTTTAGCTATATTTTCATTCCTAACATTTTCTTTTTTAAATTTTATTATACCACCATAAGATATAAAATTACAAAACTGTTCATGACTAGGTTTCAGTTACACAGTGTTCCCGCACCCAGGCCTCCACCAGTGCACATTTCCCACTACCAATGTCCTCTGATTCCTTCCCCCCCGCCCCAGCCTGCCTCTATGGCAGGCACTTTGCCTAAGAAGAATCTGTTTTTGTTTTTTTGCCACTTGGGGACTCCACCTGGGCCTCACACATACAAGGCAAGTACTATACTATTAAGCTACATCCCTAGCTCTGCAAGGAAAGTCTGAATGAAAAGCTCTTAGCATTTCTGTTTCTTAAAGGTATTCTTTAATGAAATCCATTCCATTCCCTGGACAAAGTTCTACCCTGAGCCTTAAAATCACATAAAGCCATGTCTCTCTGGAAGACAGAAGAATTATGCAGCCCATGGGGGCCTGAGATAGTCCAGCGGGTAGGACATTTGCCTTGCATGTGGATGACCTACATTTAATCCCCTGAACTCCACCAAGCCCCACTCTGGCTCAGGGATGATCCCTGAGCATAAAGACAGTAATATTCCCTGAGCACCACCAGATGTGATCAATAAAGCTCTCCCTGTGCCTACTGATCACGAGGCACCCAGGAGGGAAGGCGGGTTCTAGCCCTGGCTCGCCACCCAAGCAGAGCCTCGCAAGAAGCCAGAGGAACCTCCACTCCATGAGGGCCACCATTTTCCACATCCGGACTCCCCTCTCATCAGAGATCCACCCAGCAGAAGAGCTGATCTTAGCCCGGCTTGCACGGCCGCTTTGTGGCTGCGCGGTTTATCAATAAATGCTCAAGATTAGTGGTGACTACAAGAGTATCACACCTGCACAGTAGAGCCTGGCAAGCTACCCGTGTCGTATTTGATATAAAATACCGTTATAGACCTCATTTCCATGACCTGATGGAATGGTTTGAAGCTCTTTATGTTCCTGGAGTGAGCAGATGCCCTTGGGCTACACTAGCATGTGACAGGATGTTACTGGTGCCAGCTCCAGCAAAACGATGATCAACGGGAAGACAAGTGATACAAGTGATTATTATTATGATGATGATGCAGCCAAATGGGTTGACTTATTCAAAAGAAAGTTTTAAAGGCCTGGGCCAGAAAGTTAGGACAGAGTTTATGGCATTTGTCTTGCATCCTGCTGTCCCCGGCTTGAATCCTGAGCACCACATATAATCCCGTTAGCATCTCTGGGTGTGGCCCTCGCAAAAAAAAAAAAATTAGCAAAATAAAATAAGGCCCCAAGGATCTGAGGAGATGATTCAAGTGATAGAGCCCATTTGCAAGGCTCTGGGCTCATACCACCCACACCCTGAGCTTTGCTAAGCACGGCTCCTAAAACAACTAAATTAAATGAAAAAGGCATCCATCCTGGAGAACAAGGGTAGCGCATTTACCTTGCATGCAAAGAATCCTGGTTAGATCCCCCAGCATCCATATGTTCCCTGAGCACTATAGGTTATGACTAAAAATCATCCCCCCTGCAAAACAAAACAAAAAACAAATAAAAAAAAACTACATCCATCCAGAGGATGGATAATTGATCAATTAAAGTTCTATAGAATAACATTTTCCTGTAAAGTTCATAATCTTCAATTCTCTATTATAGGATTTTCTCAACTGTATCATTTCAGCTTTATTCCTTTTAATAGTTGGTATTGTGGCACTGAGAGAAAAGAAAAGAAAGTTAAGCTTCTATACAGGAGGGGTAAGTAGTGGCCTTCGTAATTACATTTAAGACTCTTTGAGAAGAGAAATGAATAGATCTTCATTAGCTCATTTCAACAATGTCCCCACCATTTTCTTATTAAAATCTTCATATTTGTCTCCAAGTGGGCCCAAAAACCAAGTCTGCTGAACCCCGTTGAGAATAGCATACAGTAAGTTTTTAAATACTGCTACTGGATGCCCTGATCTGTTAACAGAAATTTTATTTTATTGAACTAAAGATTTATATTTAGGGGCCAGAGCGATAGCACAGCAGGGAGGGCATT
This sequence comes from Cryptotis parvus, assembly GCA_021461705.1. NCBI lineage: Eukaryota > Metazoa > Chordata > Mammalia > Eulipotyphla > Soricidae > Cryptotis > Cryptotis parvus. Next base: position 70,299 of record JAJIBD010000351.1, read on the forward strand.
TGCCTTGCACGCAGCCGACTGGGGTTCGATCCCCAACATCCCATATGGTCCCCTGAATACCGCCAGAAGTAATTCCTGAGTGCAGAGCCAGGAGTAACCCCTGAGCATTGCTGGGTGTAACCCAAAAAGAAAAAAAAAAGATTTATATTTAAAATCACTAAAAAGAACAAGAGTAGAGGAAGATCAGTGTCCTGTCAGAAGTGAGCGAGTGACCAAGGAATGAAGTGACAAGGGGACAGATGGCGGGAGATGGAAAAAATGGTGCCACAGACCTGGCTAAGATTTTCTGATGTAAATCTTTTCAATTCTCGTTTTTACAGAATTTGGGACTGAAGTTAAATATCTTGCCCTGAGTCACAGTGCTGGGATAAACTGGACTCAAACCTCCTCACATGAGTAGCTCAGGAAATGACAGATGGGCTGGGGACCATGCTCTGCACGCAGGAGCCTTGGGGTGGTCCCCAATGCCACGTGGGTCCCTGAGCACTCGCTAGGAAAAGTAACCTATAGGCACAGCGGGTTTGGTCCCAAAACAAAAACCAAGAAATGACAGAAAAAATACTTGGAAGGTGGGAAATGAGATTTTGGCTGAAGAAGTAAAGCAATAGGAAAAGAAATATACCCGGAAAAGAACTCTAAGTATTTAGGATTTGTAACATAATTAGTATTTGTCAGTGCCTTGGGTTGTGATGGCCTGAGTTGCAAGTTGGGGATTGAGTGCCCCATCCTAGACCCCTCAGGAGAGCTCACAGATGAGCGGAGACAAGACCTACCTAGGAACAGTTCACTGCATGATCCCAGAGAAACAGGGAGGCAGGCAGAAGCCAGGGACCACAGGAATCTCGGCACAGGCTCCTTCAGCCAAGCCACCTCCCGGCTTCCAGGGACTCAGCGCCTGGTCTCCATCATTCTGCCCTGGACAGAGAACCCAGCCCTGTCCCCACCTCTCAGGGTCCAGGTTCGGGCCAGTTCACTGTCCGCTCTGCTCCCACCGACTGACAGCGGGCTGGCTCCGAGCCTGACATCCGGCCCCCTCTAGATCAAGTTCCCAGCCCAGCACAGCCGGGCCTTCACTCTGCCCCCCTTTGGCACCACACCTAAGCCTGAGCCATGCCAGCTGCCTTGGCGGCTGCAGTCCAGCCCTTGGCATTCTCCTTAGTCTGTCCCTTTGGGGCCTCCTTCTCACTTTTCCAGACAGCCCGAGTCCTTTCCACTTTCTCGGAACCCCACCCCTCCCTGGACCTTTCCCAGTGCCTGGGCATCAGGAGAGGTCATCCCTAGCAACAAAACTGCCATTTCTTTTTTTTTTTCAGAACTCAATTCATTTATTCAATGTAGTTATGATGGAAGTCTTATGTAACTTTACTATTTTTTTCACAAGTAGCCAATAGATACTCCACCCAGCAGACCAGCCTATCACAGCCTGGCTCCACGCAGTCGCGTGGTTCATCAATAAATGCTGGATTTTGAGATGACGACAAGAGTCTGCTACCCGCACGGCAGAGCCTGGCAAGCTACCCGTGTCGTATTTGATATGTCAGATACCAGTAACAATTATAGACCTCATTCCCATGACCTGATGGAATGGTTTTGAGGCTTTTTATGTTCCTGGAGCAAGCAGGTGCCCTTGGGCTCTACTTGCATGAAACAGGTCATATGGAGATGTTACTGGTGCCCGCTCGAAGCAAATCGATGATGAACGGGAAGACAGTGATACAGCTAATAGATGCTTTTGACTACTTTTCAAATGTTATTTGTTTTATTTATTTATATTTATTTTTAAATTTTTATTATACCATGTGAGATATACAATTAAACGATGTTCATAATTGGGTTATGCCATACAGTGTTCCAGAACCCATCCCGCACCAGAACCAAATTCCCACCACCCATATCCCAAATACGCCCCACCACCCAAACCCTGCCTGCCCCTATTGCAGGCACATTTTATTTCTCTATCTCTTTGTCTATGTCCCTGTCTCTCTCTCTCTCTCTCTCTCTCTCTCTCTCTCTCTCTCTCTCTCTCTCTCTCTTCTGTTACTTTGTGGCTTGCCCTACAGATACTAATGATGTATGATGTCTCTATCTGAATATTTAATCACTGTATCACTGTATCACTGTCTTCCTGTATATCATTGATTTGCTCAAGCAGGCACCAGTAACGTCTCAATACGTCCTGTCACATGAGAGATAGCCCAAGGGCATCATCCCACTCCAGGAACACAAAGAACCTCAAACCATTCCATCAGGTCATGGGAATGAGGTCTATAATTATTACTGGTATTTGGTGAGTTCTAGTGTGATATTATAATTCCTCATTCCCATACCCTCTCCAGTTTGTTGCAAATAGAATGATCATTAAATGTATAAATGAGAAAGATCCTGGGAAGGACCTGGTGCTAAAATACGTTAGAGTCTAAGGTTAACACGTGGCCGCAGAGGGGCCGCGCACCTGTGCAGCTGTGGATCTGGAGTGTCTGTCTTCCGGCGGTTGGCTGTGGTGGCTGGAGCTCAGGGCCACACCCACCAACCTGGAATCTGGGGACTGGGTGGAGGTGCCCAAATCCCTGCTCCGAGTCCAAAACCTGCCATTTCTAAACCGTTTTTACCTCAGGATGAGGTGACAGGAAGCGAGGAGGCCAGGAGGATCCTATGGCAACCATAGTCTAGTGGGTGGGGGAAAGCCTCTGGCCTGGAGCTGCACCATCAGCCTTCTTTGTTGCTCCCCACCACTGTACTCCACAGAGTCTATGTATCATACTGGCAGTTCTGTGTCTCCTGGATGCCTTGTTTGTCATCTTGAACATGAAGAAAGAGAAAGAAGTCACAGATGTGAAAAAAGAACAGAAGCGCTCAGTCTCTGTGGCTTCCAGCACCTCCAAAGGGTCCACTGTGGGGTCCTCGCGGCCTCCCTCAAAGACTTCCTCAGTAGCCTCCTCACAGCTCCCCTCACAACCTTCCTCACAGCCCCCGTCACAGCCCCCTCACAGCCCCCTCACAGCCCCCATCACAGCCCCCTCACAGACTCCCTCACAGCCCCCTCACAGACTCCCTCACAGCCTCCCTCACAGCTTCCCTCAAAGGCTCCCTTAGAGCCCCCTCACATCAAGGGCCCAAGGAACGGTCAGCAAGTGAGCTAACCTGGAGTGCCCAGCGCCTGCCTCTGTCACCTGCAGCGACCCACATGCTATAATAAAATCTGGTTTGCCCAGTCAGAACGCCTCTGCCTCCTGGTGATGTCAGGTTGAAGGGAAGGCGTACTCTAATGCCCACTTTTGCAAAAGTGGAGGGGTGTTACTCCTTAAAAAAATGGGGGATGTTCCTCACCTTAATTACAGGTATCTAGGTGGAGAAGAGAGTACAGGAGAAACTGTGCTTGCCTCTCAAGCAACTACTCTGGGTCTGATTGCCAGCAACAACTTTGGTTCCCGCCCCCAAGTTCTTCAGCATAGACCCTGAAATAAGGCCTGAGCACCATCGGATGCCACGCAACCCACACCTCCCCTCAAAAACAAAAACTAGAGCCGGGGTTGTGGATCAGTAGGAGAGCACTTGCCTTGGCATGTGTGAGGCCCGAGGGTTGGTCACCAGCATCACCTGGTCCCTAGAGCACCACTGGGACTCTGAGCGTCAAGCCAAGCACAGCCCCTGAGCATCATCAGGTAAGCCTCAAAGAAATAAATAAGAGGGTCTACACAAACCTACACTAAGCTTTGCATCTTGGGGCAGGCCCTTAGAAGCATTTCCCACTTCACAGATACCCAGTACTGTGCTGGAGCTCTTCATGCTTTGTGGCTGGGGGGCGGCTGAATGTTGCCAGTGAAGAAAGGAAAACAAATCCAGGACAAGGGCAAGACTGAAGCCATAAGAGGTGATAGGGGAAGCTTACGATGGAGGAGATGGTACATTATTGCAAGGAGAAGAGTGAGAAGAAGGCTTGTCACTTGTCACTTGTCACTTGTCTTCCCGCTGTTCATCGATTTGCTTTAACGGGTGCAAGTACCATCTCCATTCATCGGGAATGAGGTCCATTATTGTTACTGTGTTTGGCATATCCGAATACGATGGGTAGCTTGCCAGGCTCTGCCGTGGCTCTGGGTTCATCCCAGGGGGCCCAGTCTTTTCCTATGTCAGACCATCAACCATCCAGGGCCCACGGGGCAGAGCCCTGGGTGTAGACAAGCCTGTCTCCTGTGTGCACCTGCCAACGCAGCCGGGCACCACAGCCACACCTGCAACACTTCAAGGGGCAGGAAAATATGGGTGCCCAAACAGGAAGGCTAGGATGAAATAAGCAGTGAGGGGACTGAGCAATGGAACAGCAGGGAGGGTGTTTGCCTTGCAAGTGGCCAGCCTGGTTCTATCCCCAGCATCCCATATGACCCACTGAACACTACCAAGATTAATTCCTAAGCATAGAGCCAGCAGTAACTCCTGAGCACTGCTGGATGTGATCCCAAAAAGCCAAAAAAAAAAAGAAAGAAAGAAAGAAAGAAATGAAGTGTGAGAGCAGTAATGAAGAGGCAGCTGCAAACTACCATGTGGGGGGTCAGAATCCAAGAGCGCCTCCTGCCAGCACCATCGCCCACTCTAGAGAGAAGACCTGAGAGAACGGCTCTAGGCTACTCAGGAGGATGCGTGTCACTGCACTGTCCAATCATGCATGTATCTAAGGGAAGAGTGGAAAGGGAAACAACCACTGAAGTGGGAGAGCCACATACCTCACCCATATTTTTCTGCCCCTCGAAGTGTTGCAGGTGTGGTTGCAACATGCCTAGTATGAGTGAAAGGTGCTACATTCAATCTCGGGCACTTGCGACCCCCAAACACTACTGGGTGTGACCCTGTGGTCCTGGTGGCCCCTGAGACCTGCTAAGCTCAAGCGCTGCACCATGGCTGAGCATGGCTGGGAGTGCGCCCCTGGCTCTCCCCTCCATGAGCACCACTGGGAGTGGCTCGTATTAAACCGAACTTCCACATGAGTGACCAGCAAATGGCACTTCTGGAGCTGGTAGCCAGCGAGCCCATGATGGCGCAAAGCAGCCCAGGTTCCAGCGCTCTACTCAGAGTCCATGTGGGGACCACTGAACTCTCAATCTAACCCACAGCATATATGTACTTTCACTGCTGAGTTTGGTTCTGTCGGTGGGGGTGAAGTGTAAACACCTAGCAGTGCTTGGAAACCCTCAATAACCAATAACCCAAAGCCAAAACAACTTCAAAAAAACTTTCATGCCTCTTGCTTGTAGGACATTCTCAATTATATGTTTGCTATTGTTTTCCTCTTCGGAATATTGGTCTTAGGTATTCAAGTAGAAAAACCCATGTCAATGCCAGTTGGAAATGATCACGAATGACGGCTCTGAGTGCTGAAAGGAGGTAAAGTGATATATATAATGACCTTTCACACCTGTATCGCAAGCCACAATGCCAAAAAGGAGAGAGACAGAGACACACAGAGAGAGATTTTACCTTAGAGGCAGGTTGTGGGGGTGCCGGGAAACTGAGGATACTGGTGATGGAAAATGTACAATTGGTGAAAGGTTGGATGTTAGACCATTGTATGACCAAAACCCAACCATGAACAACCTTTTAAGTCTGTATGTCATGGTGATTCAATTAAAAAAAAATAAAAGTGTGTGTGTGTGTGTGTGTGTGTGTAGGGGGGGGGTGGGGGAGAAAATTCCCTGTCAGCACACTACATATTCTGTGGTGAGTTTCAGGTAAGGCATTTGCCTTGCACACGCTTACCCAGGTTTGATCCCTGGCATTTCATATGATCCCAAGTCTGCAAGGACTGATCCTGGGTGCAGAGCTAGGAGTGAGTCCTCATCACACCTAGTCCTGAGAAGAAGGCACGGTATTCTCTTCTGATAAAGAGAAGAAAGTCAGAGAAAGCACAGCTGGGGCTGGAGAGAGAGAGAGTATGGAAGATACGCTCTTGACTTGCACATGGCCAATCTACGTTCAATCACTGATCCCAACGGTCCTCTGAGCGATGCCAAAAGTTATTCCTGAATGCAGAGCCAGGAGTAACCCCTGAGCATCACTGAGTGTGGCCAAAAACTGCTTAAGACAACTATTAATAGACCTTAAAGACAATACTGACAACCACCTAATAGCATTTGGAGACTTCAGCACTGCTTCATCACCCATAACTAGATCAACCTGACTAAAACTGAACAAGAAATTCTGGATTTAAAAGAAGTAAACATAATATATACAGGGCTCTTTGTTCACCCAAAACTGAATACACATTATTCATTTTCCAGGATGTCATATAACTTATCTCCATTAAATTAAGAAGACAGAAATCATATCAGCCATCTTCTCAGACCACTGAGAATGGAAATTAATCAGAAACAAATGGGAAACATTGAAACACCAGCCTTCATCCACGCACGTTTCCTGAGCCAGTGGTCCTTAACAGAAAACTAATAAGAAATGATGAGGTTTTGGGTTTGGTTTGTTTTGGGGTTTGGGATCACACCTGGTAATTCTCAGAGCTTACTCCTACCTCTGAGCTCAGGGATCACCCCTGGCGCTGCTCCGGGGAGCGTATACGATACTGGTGATGTCACTTTGATGGGGGGGCACTGGCACGGGCTGGGTTTTCCCCTTCACTGTCCTGAGGACCAGAAAAATGAGCCAGAGCGGCCGTGAAGGGATTTCGGAGCCACCTCCTCTGGCCGGCAGCTTGGAGACTGGGAGGGCCGCGGAGACATGGTGTCCCCGAGCTGGGAGCAGTGCCAGGGGCCGGGTGGCAGCTGGGGTGCTGCGTGGCCGGGTCTGTCCAGCTGCGGGAATGCGGTGCGCGTGAGGGGGCGGGGTCCAGCGGCCGTTGGGCGGGGCGCGGGGGTCAGGCGCTGGTTCCCCAGGGCCACAGGCAACCTGAGCTCCTGCACCACCACCTCCGGGAGCCCACCATGAATCCCCTCCAAAAGTGCTTCCAGTGCGGGACAAGCCCAGAAGGCCAAGTCCAAATCATCCATCTCGCAAGCATCCAAGAGCACAGCTTCTCAAGATGCCAAACAGTCGCCCAAGAAAGTATCCAAGAGCACAGTTTCTCAGGCTACCACGTCTTCAAAGTTGAGTGCCAGTAAGGATAAACTGAGTAAACCGCCTAAGCGTGAATCAAAGCAGCCGCCCCCGAAAGTGAACCCAGTGATGCAGACCATCCTGCATTTCTTCTTGCCGCCCGCTGGACTGCTGAGGATCTTAAGGATGGTGAGCAGAGAGCTGGGTGCGCCCGTAAGCACACGGGCCAGATCTCGGGGACGGCTTCTGAACCGCAGCTGATTCCCTTTGCCCCGCCCCAACTTCCTCTGGCCTCACCTCCCCCCGGCGCCCCCTCTCCCTCCCCTTCCCCTCCCCTCCCCCTCCCCCTCCGCCCTGCTGCTTAATCTCCTGGGGTTACTACTATCTCCTGTTCGCTTTCTTTTTCTTTGTGGTTTTTAGACTCCACCCGGTGTTCAGTACTTATCCCTGACTACTGTGCCCAGGGATCACGCCTGGTGGGGTTCGAGGGACCGTGTGGGACCGCGGAGACTGATGCGGTCGGCTGGCCCTGCACGAGGCAAGCGCCCGTCCGCGGGCTGCATGGCTCCAGCATTGCCTTCTACCCTCCATGGCTCATATTTCCTTTGACGAAGAATATTTGGGAAGCAATGAAGCTTTACAGCAGAAATGAGAAGATGAGTAAACAGAAGGAAGTGATAAAACACTAGTTTATGGTACATAAACACTAGTTTATAAAGCATATAAATCCCTGGTTAATTATCAGAAAAAGGAGCATAAATATCTGATCTTAGAAAGCACCAGGGAAAATAATCACAAACTCTGAAGATATATCAAAGGACTCACAAAAGTACTTTGCAAAACAAGTAAAGATGAATAACTGAATGAACTGGTTCATTTTTAAAGGAAAATATGATTTAATAAAACATCCTAGTATAGAGGAAAATTCTAAATAGACCAATACAAACACAGAATAAAATAAGAATTCACCAATATCTTTCTAAAAGTGTCTAAGACTCAGACCTTCTGTGTGTGTGCTAAGACGGAACCCAGGGTCTCATATATATGACAGAAAAAGAAAAAGAAAATTAGAGATTTGGGCTGCATCAAAGCAACAATAATTCATTAGCAGATAGTACTCATTAAAACATTTTGGAAATATATGAAGAAAAACTATAAGGATGATTCAATGACATAACTATTAAATTCACTTGATCACTTGACATCCCGTTATTGGTAGATTTGCTCTAGCGGGCACCAGTAATGTTTCCATTTGACCCTACCACGTGCCAGTGTAGTCCAATGGCATCTGCTTGCTCCAGGAATATGAAGAGCCTCAAACCGTTCATTCAGGGTCTTGACGAAGAAGTCTGACCATCTTATAAGTGGGCAACCACATGATCTTTTGATGTCCCGTGGGATCCAGTCGGTAACGGCTCTAGTCCAGCAGTTGTCTCCAAATCGCATTATATGTCCAGCCCATCTGATTTTGAACACCTTGGCAAATGAGACAGCTTCCCTAACTCCAGATCGTCAACGGAGGTCCGAACTCCGGATTCCTTCTCTCACTTGAGTGAGGCGTTATATTCCAAGCATAGCTCTTTCTATTCTTCTTTGTGAGACCCAAATAGTGTTCTCATCCTGCTTTCGTAGGGCCCAGGTCTCTGAGGCATATGTTAATGCACTGGCTGGGCTCTTCACAGACTACCCGTCTGAATGCAAGGTGCCCTCCCAATGGAAAACCAGCAGGACAGTTCTACTGTTCAAGAAGGGAGACATCCACAACATTGGCAACTATTGCCCCATCTACCCGTTGTCCGTCATCTACAAGCTGTTCACTCGAGTCATCCTGAACAGGATTGGCAGAACATTAGATGAAAGACAACCAGGCGAGCAAGCTGGTTTCCAAAAAGGATTCGGCACAATCAACCCTATCCACACAGTAACCAAGCTCATTGAGGTTTGTAGGGAGTTCAAAAATGCCGCTCTGTCTCACATTCATTGGTTTAAAGAAAGCCTTTGATTCTGTTGAGACTGAAGCGGTCATCAAAGCCCTAGCCAAACAGGGTGTTCAAACCCAATACATCAAGATCCTTCAGGAGCTGTATTATGGATTCACTAGCAGTATCTCACCATTCTACAAGGAAGTGATCATTGATGTCAAAAGAGGGGTTTGGCAGGGTGATACCATTTCACCAAAACTCTTCAGTGCCATCCTCAAGAACATCATGTGACAATTAGAATAGGAAGGAATGGGAGTGAAGATAGACAGTCAGCAACTACACCACCTCCGGTTTGCTGATGACATTGTTCTAATAACACCTGGGGCCAGAGTGATAGTCCAGCGGGTAGGGCATTTGCCTTGCACAAGGCCGGCCTGTGCCGGCCTGGGTTCGATCCCCAGCATCCCATATGGTCTCCCGAGCACCGCCAGGAGTAATTCCTGAGTGCAGGCCAGGAGTAACCCCTGAGCATCGCCAGGTGTGACCCAAAAGAAAAAAAAAAAAAAACATTAGCCAAGCAGCCCAAACACTGGCTGACTTCGACCAAGAATGTGGAAAGATAGGTCTACAGCTGAATCTCAACAAAACAATGTTCATGAAAAACAAACTAGTTCCAGAGGCCCCATTCACTCTCAACAGAACAAACATCTCTGAAAGCAACAGTTATGTGTACCTAGGTCGAGAACTCAACATAACGAATGACCTAAATCTGAACTACACAGGAGGGAAAGAGCAGCATGGAATGCCTTTAAGAGCATCGAAGAAATAGCTAAAAGGACAAAGAACCTCTGGCTCCGGGCACATCTCTTTGACTCCACCGTTCTCCCTGCATTAACTATTAAATTAATTCACACTTGATCACTTGAATCCCGTTATTCATCAATTTGTTCGAGCGGGCGCCAGTAACATTTCCATTGGACCCTATCACGTGTCAATGTAGCCCAATGGCATCTGGTTGATTCAGGAATATGAAGAGCCTCAAACCGTTCCTTCAGGGTCTTAACAAGGAAGTCTGACCATCTTGTAGGTAGGCGGCCACGTGATCTTTTGACATCCCGTGGGATCCAGTCGGTAATGGCTCTAGTCCAGCGGTTGTCTCCAAATCACATTACATGTCCAGCCCATCTGATTTTCGATGCCTTGGCAAACGAGACAGCATCCCTGATTCTGGAATAACGACAGAGGTCAGAACTCCGGATTCCTTCTCTCACTTGAGTGAGGCGTGATTTTCCAAGCATAGCTCTTTCGATTCCTCTCTGGGAGACCCGAATAGCATTCTCATCCTGCTTTCCTAGGGCCCAGGTCTCTGAGGCGTATGTTAATGCAGGGAGAACGGTGGAGTCAAAGAGATGTGCCCGAAGCCAGAAATTCTTTGTCCTTTTAGCTATTTTTTCGATGCCTTTGAAGGCATTCCATGCCGCTCTCTTCCTCCTGCGCAGCTCAGGTTTTAGGTCGTTCATCATGTTGATTTCTCGACCTAGGTACACATAACTGCTGCATTCAGAGATGTTTGTTCCATTGAGAGTGAATGGGGCCTCAGGAACTAGTTCATTCTTCACGAACATTGTTTTCTTTAGATTCAGCTGTAGACCTATCTTTCCACATTCTCGGTCAAAGTCAGCCAGTATTTGTGCCGCTTGGCTAATGTTTGGTGTTATTAGAATGATGTCATCAGCGAGCGGGAGGTGGTATAGTTGCCGACCATCTATCTTCACTCCCATTCCTTCCCATTCTAATTGTCGCATGATGCTCTCGAGGGTGGCGCTGAAGAGTTTTAGTGAAATGGTATCACCCTGTTGAACCCCTCTTTTCACATTAATGATCACTTCTTTGTAGAATGGTGAGATCCTGGTGGTGAATCCGTATTACAGCTCACGAATAATTCACACATTATAGGTTAAAGAAAAAACATGCTTATATTGCTGGGGGGAGAAGTTAAACTTTAACCTCCTAAAAAAACCCTATGTCTGTAAGAAGTAAATTTTAAAATAGCCCAAGACACATTAACCGAAGAAAAGGACTAATTTCATGTGCACTGAGAACCATATATAGATGGACAGAACCTGTGATCTGGAATTTCAGTGCATTTCTACAGCTTTCAGAAAGGAGAGCCAGAAAGAAAGCTTAATGGGCTAAACATATGCTTTGCATACAGAAGGTCTGACACTACATAGTTTCCTGAGCATCACCAGAAGTGACCCTCCAGAACAGAGCTAAGGGTTTGTAATATAAAAGAAAGAATTTTTGCAGGATTCTATACCTGGGCATTGAAAACAGAAAGACCAAGCCCTAGTCTGTGTGATAAAGCTTCCGCACCTCCTCAACCACAGCAATGGTTTATTTCCTGATTTTAGGGAGACATGATTAGGCAAAACATCATTCTCATTTTGATGCTTTTCAGTGACCTTCTGTCTAAGATAATGAGCACACTACTCGGCACACTCTGAGGCAGACTGTCTTTTTAATACCCACAATAGCAAAAAAGAGTGCCGAAGACATTCGACAAAATGGAACATTCATCCCTGATGGACAAAACAGAGAAGCCCAGCAAAAAATAGGCATACAAAGATACTCACTGATAAACCAAAGTTGGCATTATGTATAAGCAACAGAATTCCCCTTCAATGAGGAACAGGTGCCCGGAGACACCTCTCAAGGGGCTCAGCAGATGCTCTGCAAGGCGGGGGAGTCGGGGATCTCTCCCTGGCACCAAATGATCCTTAAGCACAGTCAGAAGCAGCCCCCAAGCACTCACTGCTGGATATGAATTAAGAATTTTTAAATGTTTTTCCTATTTAAATAAAATGAGAATCAAAGAGAATGCCAACTATCAATGCTGTTATTTAGTATTTCTAAGGAAACACCAGTCATCAACCAGAAAAAAAAAATAAATCTGAAAAGGGATGAAATATCTATCTTGCAGTTAATCTGATCATATATCTAAAAATGAAAAATCACTGATACATTTTAGAAGGAAATTTAATTGATGATTCATTACTGAATTAATAAATTAATGTAAAGTTTTCCTATCAGCAAGCATTTGCAATCAAAATTTCTCTTTACAATGGCAATCAAAATGGTAACAGGTCTAAGATTAGGTAAAATAGAATTGAGAGATCTATATATGAGGCAAACCTTAAAATTCTACTGAAAGGTATTTTAAAAACACTGAAAAGAGGACCAGGAGACAGCTCAGAGAACAAGCATAGGCTTTGGACTACAGGAGACCTGGGCCTGGCCCCAGTGTGTTCCCTTAGTGCTACAAGGAGCGGACCTCCCCACCACCCCAGCTCAGAGCTGGGAGTAGTCCCTGATAACCATCAGCATGCCCCCCCCCCCACACACACACACTATTCACAGGAATGGTCAGAGCAATAATACGGTGGGTAGGGCCCTTTCCCTGAATGTAGCTGACCCCGGTTTGCTCCCCAGCACCCCATAGAGTCCCCTAAACCCCACCAGGAGTGATCCCTGAGTACTGCCAGAAATGACACAAAAAGCCAAAAAAAGAGAAACAAAATGAAAAAGAAGAAATCACGAGAAAGACATACTTTTTTCTGAACAGTGTTGATCACTTCACTTGATCACTTGAATCCGTTATCGATTTGCTCGAGCGGGCGCCAGTAACATTTCCATTTGACCCTATCACGTACCAATGTAGCCCAATGGCATCTGGTTGATTCAGGAATATGAAGAGCCTCAAACCATTCCTTCAGGGTCTCGACGAAGAAGTCTGACCATCTTGTAGGTGGGCGGCCACGTGATCTTTGGACATCCCCGTGGGATCCAGTCGGTAATGACTCTAGTCCAGCGGTTGTCTCCAAATCGCATTACATGTCCAGCCTATCTGATTTTTGATGCCTTGGCAAACAAGACAGCGTCCCTGATTCTGGAATAGCGATGGAGGTCAGAACTCCGATTCCCTTCTCTCACTTGAGTGAGGCGTGATATTCTAAGCATAACTCTTTCAATTCCTCTCTGGGAGACCCGAATAGCATTCTCATCCGGCTTCGTAGGGCCCAGGTCTCTGAGGCATATGTTAATGCAGGGAGAACAGTGGAGTCGAAGAGATGTGCCCAGAGCCGGAGGTTCTTTGTCCTTTTAGCTATTTCTTCGATGCTTTTGAAGGCATTCCATGCCGCTGTCTTCCTCCTGTACAGCTCAGGTTTAAGGTAGTTCATAAACCGCCACTGCTGCAGGGGCAGAGAGCAAAATTTTTCAGTCAAAGACTGAGAGAACCAGCAAGCACAGAGAAAAGTTAAGCTGATGGAGAGTTATTTTTTCTCCCTACTTTAAATTTGCTTGCTTTCTTGGGGGAAAAAAGTATTAATTTACTGCAAATTACAAAGTTTTTCATGACTGAGCTTCAGGCATACAATGACTGAGCCCCAATGACTTCACCAGCGTCCCCTTCCCTTCACTGATGACCTTAGTTTCCCTCTCGCCCCCTTGCCTGCCTCTATGGCAGGCGCTTTTTCCTTTTCTTTTAGTCATTGTGGTTTGCAAAGCTTTCTGAAAGGGTATCATCTTTATCGCTTCCTTGTCTCAGCACTCAGTTTCAAACAGAATGGCACTTTCCCCGACATCGTCACGGTCCCTTCCCTGGCCTAAGCCTCCTCCCCCACACCCCTCCCAATAGAGGCTTCCTGCATGGGCAATTGTCCTGTCCTTGACTGATGAAGAATAGAGTTTCGATTATTTGCTTCTCTGCCTTCTATTTTAAATTGCAGCTTAAAAACACTTGGAGTGGGTACTTTAAAGTGAAAAAAGGGGCCGGAGCGATAGCCCAGCGTGTAGGGAGTTTGCCTTGCACGGGGCCGCCATGCCGCCCGGGTTCGAACACCGGCATCCCATATGGTCCCCTGAGCACCGCCAGGAGTAATTCCTGAGTGCAGAGCCAGGAGGAACCCCTGAGCATTGCCGGGTATGACCCAAAAAGAAAAAAAAGTGAAAAAAATTTCACTTTAAGCATAACAAGTGAAGCCTTTATTGTTGGTGTTTATTTGGGTGTAGAGGTGGGGACGGTGGGCCCACACCTGGTGGTGCTCAGGGGCTATTACTGGTTTTGTGCTCAGGAGTGATCCCTGTTCATGCTCATGTGTAGTGCTGGGGTCTACAACCTGGGTCAGCAAATGCAACCCCTTCACTCCTGTGTGATATCTCTGGCCAGCCATAAACATTTGTCTTAAGGGACATGTGCTTAGCTTTTGTTCATTGTTTTGCGGTCACACCGGGCAGTGTGGGGGCTATTCTCAGTTGGGTGCTCTGGGAACAAATTGGCGTTGGGGCCTAGCACATACAAGCACAGCCCTCAGCCTTTGGGCATCTCCTTGTGCCCACTAGTGTGGGAATATTTTCTGAAGTGCCAGGATTGAACCCAGGTCTCCTAAATGAAAAGCAAGTACTTTGCTGCGATCCACGTCTAGGACCATGGGGCAAGTGATAATATCTAACATCCAGGCTGAATAAGCCAATGTGTATTTTGTATCCAGTAAGCAGTAAGCAGAAAATGCTTTATTTTCTTTTTTGGTAGGGAATGAAGGGAAGTGGGGCCTCAGCGGAGGGGCACCATTGAAGGAGACCACATCCCATAGTGCACAGAAGCTACCCCTGGCTCTGTGCTTAGGGGTTGGTCCCGGCAGTTTTAGGGTGAGATAGCTAGTACCATGGATACCATGCTCACCTTGGTTAACCTGGTTTGATCCCAGCACCATATTCAGTTCCCAAGCCACAAAGTAGTGATCTTTGAGCACCCGAGCCAGGAGGAATCCCTCTCTGCTAAGAAACACACACTTGGGGGCCTTATCCATAATAACCAAGACGAGCTGGCGGAGGCTCAGCAGCTCTCAGCGCTCTGAACAGCGGATGAGGCCACAAAATTTCTGCGTGAGTGAATGTGGGTGCCCGTGGATATTCTGGCTCAGGGGAGAGCATTAAACAGGACTGGCTGGTTGCCGGCGCTGCAGCCGCGGCCCAGAGTGGGATGCTGAGGGCGGTGCCAGCGCAACCACCACAGCTCTCGGTGCTACGGGAAGTTGCAGAGTTTTGACATGTCTGAATCGGGCTCTTTAGGTCCGACTCAGCACACTGCGGAGCCTGGGTGCTGAGGTCCGAAAGCTGCGGAGGGGCTCTGGGTTCCCTCCATCGGGCCCCTGCGCCATTTTCTCCCCAGACCAGCTGCTGCTCCCTGCAGTATGCTACGGAGGAAAACCTCCTTGAGAGCTGTCTGGAGACCGAGGACAGGGGTGTGTGCCCCGGCCAGGGTCTGCGGGGCTGATGCTGCAGCCCACCCAGAGGGCCCAAGCCATAAAGGGAGCAGCCCCCGCTTTGGTCCCAGTCCCTGCAGGGGGCAGGGCCCTGCCAGCAGGTCAACCAGGACCTGCAGAGCAAGTGCATCATCAGTGACGTGCCCTCAGGCCTCCTGATACCCCAAAATCACCACAGTGCCTCTGGCTAAACTCCAACAACTCAAGACCAAGTTTCCTGAGAAATTAAATAGGGGGCCGGAGCGATAGCCCAGCGGGTAGGGCGTTTGCCTTGCACCACGGCCGGCCTTTGCCGGGCCGGGTTTGATCCTCGGCATCCCATATGGTCCCCGAGCACCGCCAGGAGTAATTCCTGAGTGCAGAGCCAGGAGAAACCCCTGAGTGTCGCCGGGTGTGACCCAAAAAGCAAAAAGAGAAAAAAAGAAATTAAATAGCCAAAGGTCAGGGATATGGGAGCCACACCCATAATCCTCCTCTGGCTCAGCCATACAAGCTTGTTCAGAGACCCGTAAACAAATCTCAAAGGATATCAGAAACCAAAGTTGTACTCAGACTGGAAGGCTTGGAGAAATATTTAACTAGCATTAGTATTAGTCTTTGGTACAGAGACATGCCATCTCAGAAACCCCCTTCTCTACCCTATAAAGGCTTTTCCAGGCAGATCTTGGCTCTTAGAGGAGTCCTGCAACACTCAGACCACACAAGGCTGTGCAGGTGGGGTGTATCAGAGCGTGGCAGGTCAGCCTGGTGCCCACTCGAGCAGAATCTCTGGCAGCCGCTTGCTCCCACAATCCAAAATAGCCACCATGGCCCCCAAATAACCTCCTCCCCCCACAATGTCACCCCCAACTCCACCGTCTTGAGAGGGAACGCACCAACGTGTGGCTGAGTGTCAGCTGTGGTTCCCTGAGCACACACAAGAGATACCTGAGTACAGAGCCAGGAGCAGCTCCTGAGCACAGCCAGTCTAGTTCTGCTGTTCTGCTCCCCAAATAAATAAGAATGCGTGCGTGCGTGTGTGTGTGTGTGCGCGTGTGTGTGTGTGTGTGATAGGTAATGGCTATATAAGATTTGCCTTCTGATAATGGATTTTTTAAAGAGTCGTATGCATTACAATAAGTCTTGTTTCTTTTATCACAGGTTTTTATTATAGGAGCTGTTGTTTTCTTGAGTCTCGCTGAAGCCCATGATTCATATATTATATTCACAATTCTGGAAACCTTCGTCACTTTTGTTTTTATCATAATATACATGCTAACTCTGCACCACCTGCTGCTTACTTTAGACTGGCCCTTATTCGTAAGTGTTCATTTTCATCATTTGGATTTATAAGCTTTTGCCCTTCGCCCTAAAGAATCTTATCAAGTGAAAACAATAGGGCAGAAATGAGTTGGGTGTTCTCCCAGGGGAAAACTAGTCTAATACCAAGAAAGATGCTTAGACATCTCTGTGTGCAGGATACCAAGCCTCACACACACACACACACACACACACACACAAACACCTGTATCCATCTCATTATGGTATTGAGTATGGAACAGTACTTTCCAGTGTTTTCTACAGAATCTTTTGATTAGTATATGAATAAGGTAAACACACTTTCCCCCTGCCACTTATAAGACATCACAAGCTTCCTTTCAAAGCACCTCTCTAAAATATTATTAACAAAAAGCAGGAATGGAATATGCAGAATTTTAGCCAATGGCCAAGCCCAACCTGAAAGGGATCATCTTTGTGTGTAGTAAAGAGCCATGCCTCCCAGGGAGCCCTCCGGGGAGTAAATAGGAGCAGATGTACCAGAACTGTCTTCAATGGTGTCTTCTACAATTTCCTAGTTAAGGGCGGGGTATTTTATTTTGTTTTTATTTGGGGGTCACAGCCGGAGGAGCTCAGTGCTTACTCCTAGCTCTGCTCAGGGATTGCTCCTGGTTCTGTACTCAAAGATCACTCCCAGCAATGCTCAAGGGACCATATGGGTCCCAGGAATTGAACCCGAGTCAACTGCATGCAAGGCTTACCCACTGTACTACTATTCTAGACCCTTCTATACTAGGTCTGGAATAATAATAACTTATAATAATTAC
Organism: Cryptotis parvus; assembly: GCA_021461705.1. NCBI lineage: Eukaryota > Metazoa > Chordata > Mammalia > Eulipotyphla > Soricidae > Cryptotis > Cryptotis parvus. Next base: position 87,669 of record JAJIBD010000351.1, read on the forward strand.
TGAAAAATAACTGAAAAACTCCTTAATTTTGTATTATTTGCCGATTGAAAAAGCTCCCAAAGCTAAGTCTTCTTAAGCAAGAACTCAGATAAATTCTGTGTATAGCTGAGCCTCAAGTTTTGCAACCTTGTACTAACTAGCAAGGAACTATAGCTTTGTCTTTATGTACCAGGGCCCAGTTCTTGATCATGCCACCCCACCAGCTGGATCAGTTATTTCTTATAAGCTATGAGGTTAGGGCTACACGGGGCAGTGCAGGATATTGCTCCTACCTCTGCATTGACAAGAGGAGTCACCCCGGTACTGCTGGACACCATTTGGTGCCAAGCATTGAACGAGGGTAGGCTGCATACAGGCAAGTGCCTTAAACTCTGTGCTATTTCTCCAGCTCCTAGCTCAGTGAACTTCAATCTCGTGTCCCATCTAGGAACTTCAGTGAAAACAGTGTGATTATTAATGGAGTTCTTATAACATTAAAGTGCATTTTAAGAAAATAGCATAATGCTTGGCACAAAGTAAATGTTTTCTACTATGTGTCCAAAGAGAACTGTGAGATCCCCTGTGTAGCTCAATGGTTTTTACCCACTCTTAGCTTGCGGTGTGACCAGCCCTTACTCCAGGATGAGGCCTCTTCCATATCCCACTTCCTTATAATCATTTTTTCTAACTTTAACTTTGGATTAGTGACTACTGAGACAAACCTCAAAGGTATTTTCTTGAAAAGTGTGAGAGAGAACTGAAGACACAGATAACAGGGTGAAGGCATTTGTTTTGCATGTGACCAACACTGGTTCAGTCACTGGCACATCATATGGCCCCAAAGCATAATCAGAAGTGACCGCTGAGCAAAAACCAGCAGTAAGACCTGAGATCTCCTAGGCTGGGGCCATAGCACAGTGGGTAGGGCGTTTGCCTTGCATGCGGCTGGCCTGAGTTCGATCCCCAGCATCCCATATGGTCCCCCAAGCACCGCCAGGAGTAATTCCTGAACGAAAAGTAAAGAGTAACCCCGAACAGCACCAGGTGTGGCCCACCCTCACACCCCTTCACAAATAAAAGCATGTGGAGGGGGACCAGATGATACAATAATGTGTAGGCTGTTTGCCTTGCACACGGCCAACCCAGGTTCAGTCCTCAGCATCTGATATGGTCCCCAAGCACCGCCAGGAGTAATTCCTGAGTGCAGAGCCAGGGAGTTACCCCTGAGCACCTCTAGTTATGGACCCAAGAATTAAAAGAAGAATATGAGATTGTCCATAAAGACTATTGAAATCTGTCCCAGAATTCCAATAAAAGAACTGACAGAGTCAAATATTAGCAGTTTGAATTGGGCCTCTGAAGAGCCTCTTATTATAGAGGATAACTGGGCAATTTCTAAGAACAAACAGGAATTTCTGCCATGGAAATTTTCATACAGTGAAAATAAAGTGACTATTTCTCAAGCACACAGCATGTCGAGATTCTTTTTCTTACATATTATTTTAATTCTTATGACAAAATGGTGAGGTGAAGTCATCCCCATTCCATACCCCGGTCAACAGAGGGAAAACTGGATTTAAGCAATGAAGTCACCTCGCGCCACGTGGAGGCACAGGAAACTCGAAAGTGAGACAAGGCCGGTCTGGGAGGCCCGAACTCTCGACAGTTGATGCTCTTGGTGCTGTGAGTGGCTTCTCCACTGTCACTCTCCCTCCAGCTCTGTGCTCTGAATTTTCCACCCTTTGCCTCTTTCCCTGTTTCCTTGTGGTTTCCTTTAAATGTGGAGCTGGGGATGCAGAGATGGCTCAGTGGGCTGAGCATAGGCTTTGCGTGTTGGAGGCCAGGGTGAAAGACCTACGTCACATGGCCCCTCAAACACTACACGAGGCAGCGTTTGCACATCAACTGAAAAGGAAGAATATTTTTCACAGTGGAGCCACAGCTGAATGTCTATAGCCAGAGATGAGGTGCAGAGGCAGCAATCTCCAGTGTTCCTACCTAATCTGTTCAGCTGGAGCAACACCGGGAGTCTGCAGGAAGTTGGCTGTGAGAACAGTCAGAGCACAGATAGCATGGGGCTGCCTTCTGAATCACTCTGGCCTCCTTACTGGAGACCCTCGCTGCTTACTCCTACGTGTCATGTTATGATGTGTCATGTTATGACCCCACGCGCATGACTTCTACTTGTGGCCCCCTTGAAATATACTGGGGTACTCCAGAGGTGTATCTCAGCACTGTGACTGTTAGTCAGTGGAGTTCTAACTCTATTCTTTGGCTTCCATCTCAGACAACTGTTTAAATCACTCTAAACAGCAGTCTATCCTCTTAAAATGGGGACATGAAAACACTAATTTCAGAGAATGTTTGGATAAGTTACATGAGGACATAACTGGGAAATGCCACATTGAAAAGCATCAAACAACAGGGGCCGGAGTTATAGCTCTGCGGGTAGGGCGTTTGCCTTGCACGCGCCGGCTAGTGCCGGCCTGGGTTCGATCCCCGGCATCCCATATGGTCCCCAGAGCACCGCTAGGGAGTGATTCCTGAGTGCAGAGCCAGGAGTAGCCCCTGAACATTGCCGGGTGTGACCCAAAAAAAGCAAAACAAAAAAATAAGACAGGCATCAAACAGAGGGCAGTGACCAGGCACACTCTACAAAGCAGGCCACCACCACTCAGAGCCTTACGGAGCCACATGGCAGTCACCTCCCCTCAGCACCACGGACACTCCCAGTGCCCTCTCTTCCATGTCAGCTCCTTTTTCTAGAATGACCAGCCTCTGTCGAAATTCCAAAGTAACTCCCACCCACTCAATCTCACCTTTCATTTAGCATTAAAGGAGATTGGGCTGAGGGCTACAGAACCCAGTACTGAAAGGAAGTCAGTACTGGGGCAGAGTAATAATTAAAGCAGGCAGACCATTTGCTTTGCATATGGCCAACCCTGGCTCAATCCCCCAACATTCCATATAGTCCTGTGAGCCCACCAGGAGTGATTCCTAAGAGCAGAATCAGGAGTAAGTCCTGAGAACCACTGGGTATTGTCCAACAACCTCCCCCGCCACATCCCCCAACAAAAAGAGGCAAAGAGGGGTATTGAGTTTTTGTTCATTTGCAATAAAAGATACAACCCACAGATGTCAGAGAAGATCCAGTTCTGACCATGTCTTCAGAAAGTACAAATGTCAAAGTACAGATATCCATTCCAGAATTCACACCTGCCTTCTTAGAGGTGTGACCCTACTGTAGTAATGACTCTGGCCAGGAAGACAGTGCAGGTTACGGCACTTGCCTTGCATGTGGCTCACCCTTGTTCAATCCCAGTCCCAAATATGTTTCCCCACGCCCGCCCCTGCAACATTGCCAGATTCAACATCCCAACACGGAGCTGGGAGTACCCTCAGAACAACAACAAAAATGACACAACATCTACCCACAAATTTTGGAGCAGAACTAAATCAATACATACTTAAATTTTAATTTTTTATATATACAAATGTATCGGGATAGAATCACTTGACATCCCATTATTCGTCAATTTGCTCGAGCAGGTGCTAGTAATGTTTCCATTTGTCCCTGTCACGTGCCAGTGTAGCCCAATGGCATTTGCTTGCTCCAGGAATATGAAGAGCCTCAAACCGTTTGTTCAGGGTCTTGACAAAGTCTGACCATCCTGTAGGTGGGCGGCCATCTGACCTTTTGACATCCCGTGGGATCCAGTCAGTAATGGCTCTAGTCCAGTGTTCATCTCCAAATCGCATTACATGTCCAGCCCATCCGATCTTCGATGCCTTGGCAAATGAGACAGCATCCCTGACTTTTTGATCATTGATGGAGGTCGGAACTCTGGATTCCTTCTCTCACTTGAGTGAGGCGTGATATTCCAAGCATAGCTCTTTCAATTCCTCTTTGGGAGACCCAAATAGCATTCCCATCCTGCTTTTGTAGGGCCCAGCTGTCTGTGGCATATGTTAATGCAAGGAAAATGGTGGAGTCGAAGAGATGTGCCCGGAGCCAGAGGTTCTTTGCCCTTTTAGCTGTTTCTTCGATGATCTTGAAGGCATTCCATGCCACTCTCTTCCTCCTGCGCAGCTCAGGTGCTGTCGGTCATCATGTTGAGTTCTCAACCTAGGTACACATAACTGCTGCATTCAGAGATGTTCATTCCATTGAGAGTGAATGGAGCATATGGAACTAGTTCATTTTTCATGAACATGGTTTTGTTGAGATTCAGTTGTAGACCTATCTTTCCACATTCTCGGTCAAAGTCAGCTAGCATTTGTGCCACTTGGCTAATGTTTGGTGTTATTAGAACAATGCCATCAGCAAAGCAGAGGTGGTGTAGTTGCCGACCGTCTATCTTCACTCCCATTCCTTCCCATTCTAATTGTCGCATGATGTTCTCAAGGGTGGTGCTGAAGAGTTTTGGTGAATGGAAACCCAAAAAAGCAAAAAAAAAAAAAAAGTAGTAATAAAAAATAAAGAAAAGTAAAATACAAAGTCCCAAGGGACAAAGGGGATGGCTCAAATATTAAAGCCTATGTTGCAAGACTCTGGGTTGGTCTCAAGCACCAAGGTGCCCTGTACTCTGCTAGGTGTGGCTTGTAAAAATAAAAATTAAATGAAAAAATCATCCATCCTAGAGGTCAGAAAGATAGTACAGGGGCTAAGAAATTTTTCTTGCATGCAATTAACCCTGGCATCCGATATGCTCCCTGAGTACCAACAGGAAGGAGTAAGCAAGCCAAGAGCACCACTGACCATGGCCTCAAATCACTGGCCCTCTCAAAAAAAAAAGGTATCTATACCTAGACATAAAATTGAGCAATTTAAATTCTATGAAATTACATCTTGTGTAAAGTTCATAATCTTCAATTCTCTATTACAGGATATTATCAATAGTACCGTGACAGGAATATTCCTTTTAGTAGTTTTTATCCTGGCACTGCTTGAACAGGAACGTAAGCCTATATTCTACACAGGAGGGGTAAGTAGAGGATTTCTTGATTCCATTTAATACTCTTTGAGAAGGGCCGGAATAATAGTCCAGTGGGTAGGGCGTTTGCCTTGCACAGCTGACTTGGGTTGGATTCCACGGCATCCCCATATGGTTCCCCAAATACTGCCAGGAGTAATTCCTGAGTGCAAAGCCAGGAGTAACCCTGGAGCATTGCTGGGTGTGACCCAAAAAGCAAGATAGATAGATAGATAGATAGATAGATAGATAGATAGATAGATAGATAGATAGATAGATAGATAGATAGATAGATAGATAGATAGATAGATAGATAGATAGATAGATAGATAGATAGATAGATAGATAGATAGATAGATAGATAGATAGATAGATAGACAGACAGATAGATAGATAGATAGATAGATAGATAGATCAGGACAAATAATGAATGTTGTGATTATTTTTTTATTTTTTATTATTACTTTTTTTTTTTTTTTTTTTTTGCTTTTTTGGGTCGCACCCAGTGATGCTCAGATGAGCAGAGACATGACCTACCTAGGAACAGTCCACTGCATGATCCCAGAGAAACAGGGGAGGCAGGCAGAAGCCAGGGACCACAGGAATCTCGGCACAGGCTCCTTCAGCCAAGCCACCTCCCGCCTCCCAGGGGCTCAGCGCCTGGTCTCCATCATTCTGCCCTGGACAGAGAACCCAGCCCTGTCCCTGCCTCTCAGGGCTCCAGGTTCGGGCCAGTTCACTGTCTGTTCTGCTCCCACCGACTGACAGCGGGCGGGCTCCAAGAGCCTGACATCCGGCCCCTCTAGATCAAGTTCCCAGCCCAGCACAGCCGGGCCTCCACTCTGCCCCCTTTGGCACCACACCTAAGCCTGAGCCATGCCAGCTGCCTTGGCGGCTGCAGTCCAGCCCTTGGCATTCTCCTTAGTCTGTCCCTTTGGGGCCTCTTTCCCACTTTTCCAGACAGCCCGAGTCCTTTCCAATCCCTCGGGATCTCATCCCTCCCTGACCCTCTAGTCCCAGGGACCTGCTGGGACCTTTCCCAGTGCCAGGCATCAGGAGAGGTCATTGCTGGGAGCAAACCTGCCATTTAAGCCCTTTTGCTTTGGGTGAAGTGACAGGAATCATTTAGGGGAAAGCCAGGAAGCGCCATTGGTGCCTGCAGCCAGGACCAGCAGGCAAGAGGGAGCCTCTCTGCTGGGCTACGCCATGATCCTTTCTTGCGGGCCTTGTGTCCCACAGGTACTGTCCTTCGCAGCGGCTGTTGTGTGTTTCGTGGATGCCTTTTTTTGTCACCAAGAATACAAAGAACAAAGTGAGAAAGGCCCTGGGCTTCAAGGATGAGCCGGAGAAGGTCACCATCACTCCTGCTGCCACCATTTCAAAAGAGCCCACCGTGGACCCTTCAAAGGCTTTATCACCAACGTCCTCAAAGGCCACCTCAGCGGGCCCCTCGGGGACTCTCTCACGGGCCCCCTCGGTGAAGAGTGCCTCACGGGCCCCCCTCAGCGAAGAGTCTCTCAGTGAAGACTGCCTCACGGGCCCCCTCAGTGAAGAGTGCCTCACGGGCCCCTCAGCAAAGAGTCTCTCACGGGCCCCCTCAGTGAAGATCTCTAAGACATAGTCCAACCAATGACCCTCAAGTGAGCCAGTTCCATCTGTCCTGATGGTGCCCACCTGACATCCTAGGCAGCCTTGTGTGATCATAAAATCTGGCTTGCCCACTCACAACGCCTGTGTCTCCTGGTGCTTTGGGGGCAAAAGGAGGGACCTTTATCACCGGCTTCGGGGCCAGCTGGTGAAGTTGTATGTTTTGTGGATGCCCCACAGAGTGGGGATGTAGTGTGGGGAAATGGCTGGGTACACAATGATTGAGGCTCATGCGCAGGCTGCAAAACAAGCAGGCTGACCTTGTCGTTCTCTGGACATGACCTTCGGCAGAGGCAACCTGGAAGTAGGTTGTTGGACACAAAGTAGTAAGAATGGCCAGGTCTGCCCAAGCTTCGGAAGAGAGTGGGCATCCATGGGCACCTCCCATGCACCAAGGTGGTGACAAAACCCAAACCTCCACTCAGACAAGAGCGCTGCAGTTATCCTAAGTAATGGGACCCAGCTGGTCAAATCGCCCTTCATCCCCAACTTGTCTCCTCCTTTGCACACCAAACAGTAAGATCTCTCCAGGCAGCTTTTATGTTGTGTGTGTTGGGGGGGTAATTGGTTGTGAGGGGTAGTCTAAGACTACCCGGTGGTGCTTAGGGCTTAATCCTGACTCAGGGCTCAGGGATCACTCCTGATGGAGCTGGGGAATGGAACTGGGAATGATCTCTCCGGATTGTCACTGAGGAGTCAACAGAATGTGCTGACACTGCCCAAGGGACTCAGGGATATGAATACTTGTCCATAATTTGTGTGACTCCAGGACAGGCCCATCAGCCTCCCACCTCCCCAACACCCCACGTTCTCTACTCATGCACCAAACTGCCCTCAGGGTTCCCTGCTGACTTGACTTGATCCAGGTAACTCAACTAGCAAGTGATGGGAGAAAATCAAATCCAGCTTTTTCAGTCCTCTGAGTCTCTAGCTACAATTTGTCCTTCCCCTGGTGTAAAGGTATTAGGATCCAGAGAGTCAGAGGTCTCAGTGGGGCGATACAGGGAAAAATAAAAAGAGCATAAAACAAATCTCTGGAGGTAAGGTTAGTCCAAGCAAGGAGTTATCCAAGCAAGAAGCTTGAAAAGTTTAGAGAGCCACAAAAAAGGAAAACCCTATAACCCACTACAAGGTCCAGATACACTTGCCTCGAACCCCACAGGAAACAAAGTGCTGGTGCTTAAACTGGGAGGTAGAACAGTCAAGAAGAGGCGGCCAGAGTGGACGACAGTAAAAGAAAGAGCTGAAAGAGATGGGGTGCGGAGGGACTTGTCCCATGATCCCATTCTGGAGGTGATGCCGGAGTTACAGGCAGAGTAAGGCACTGAGAAAAGTGCAGAAACCTAGCATCTACACACACACACACACACACACACACACACACCACTTTTCTAACTAGGAATATATAAATTCCTAACTCCTGAACACATCAGCACCCAATGAGGGACCATCAAAATACTTAAAATTAACTACTAATAGGACTGGAGCAATAGTACAGCAGCTAAGTGCTTTCTTTCTGTGTGGCTGACCCAGGTCAGATGACCAGCAGCCCAGCATCCTAAGTACCTCCAGGAGTGATCCCTGAGCATAGAGCAAGGAGTAAGCTCTGAACAGTGTCAAGTGTGGCCCCTAAACAAAACAACAGAAAACAACTACTAACAGATCTAAAGGAAGATATTGACAGTAACACAGTAGTAGTAGGAGACTTTAACACCTTTTTCATTAATCATCTATGTATTGATCAACTAAATTAAAATGCAACAGTGGAGCAACACTGGTTTTAAGGAAAAAAACAGAAGAGACAGACTTAGAAGATAAATACAGGGTTCTTCATCCCTCAAAACTCAAAAGCAGGTTTTGGCCAGTGTTACACAGGTCATTCTTCAAGGCAGACCACATGCTAGGTCACAAAATGTCACTCCATAAAATCAAAAGAATAGAAATAATAATAACTATGCTCTAAGGTCATGATGTACTGAAAACAGAAGTTGATCACAAACAGAAACAGATGAATTTCAAACATCAGGATCATCCAGGTAGCACGTGTTCCCGGAACACAGTGAGAAGTGACCCCTTAGCACAGAGCCAGAAGTAAGCCTGATTACCACAAGTTGTACCCCAAAACAAACAAAAACCGCACCCAAAATTCAATTTTATGGGGGCTAAGGATGCAGTTTAGCAGTAGAGCTTTGCATGTTTGAGGCCAAGGGTTTAATCCCAAATGTCTCAATAAATAAATGAACTTATTTTTAGGTTCAGAGAGATAGTTCTGAGGTTAAGGTGCTCTTCTTACACACAGCTGACCCTGGCCTGGCAAGTATCTGCTGGAAACAGGGACAGTGGATCTGATGAAATTTTGATCTTTCAAACAGAGACTAGGGAGCTCATACAGAGGGTAGGGCCCTTGCCGTATATGACACAGACTCGGGTTCAAGCCTCTGAATCCCATATTGTCCCTTGAACACCATCAGGAATAACTCCTGAGGGCAAAGCCTAGAGTAATCCCTGAGTATCTCCTGAGCACTTCAGGTGTGGTCTGAAAACAAACAATAAAAAAAAATAGACAAGCACTTAAAGTAAAGAAATAACAAAACAGGATTTCTAAACCTCACTGTGTGCCTATGTCCACTCACAGTTCTGAACTATGATTTTTAAACATATTTTGTTTTTTAGTTCTATAGCCTGCTGTGCTGAGAGCTTACTGCTCAACAATCACTCCTATGGAGTCCGTATGATATATGGTTTCGAGGATTAAAGCCAGGGCAGCAGTGTGCAAGGCAAGAACCTACCCCCACCGAACTGTTCTCTGGGCCCTGAACATGTTTCAGTGAACCTGCATGAGAACCAAGGTCTCCTCTGTTACAGCCCTCGCCTGGCTCCTCCCAAAGTATCTCGTATAAGAATAGGAGAACTGGAGAGACAGTGCAGTTAGGACCCCGACACCACACCTGCCCCTGAGCCCTCCAGGAGTGATCCCTGAGCACGAAATCAAGACTAACACTCAGACTCCCGGGCATAACGCAATATCCAGCTCTTCCAGAAAGCCAGGTCTTCCCTGCATCCTGAGCTATAGGCACTGCTATGGTTAGAAGTAAAAGTTGTGGATTAAGGCACTTACTTAATTGGAGATTGAGAGGAAGTGACCCAGCATGCTGCCAACTGCGGGTCACTTGGACTCAACTGGATACCAAGGTGAAGAAAGATCATTTTAGACCAGGGGTGGGGAGAGAGGGGTGATGCGTGGACAAAGGCCTACGGCAGCAGCAAGCTTTGGTTTGTTTAAGAAATGAAGAAGAGGGCCGGAGCGATAGGGACGGCAGAGTAGGGTGCTTGCCTTGCACACAGTTGATCTGGGTTCGATCCTCGGCATCCCATATGATCCCCGAGCACTGCCAGGGAGTAATTATTGAGTGAAGAGCCAGGAGTAACCCCTGAGCATCGCCAGGTATGACCCAAAAAGTAAAAAAAAAAAAGAAATGAAGAACAGGGGCTGGAGCAATAGCACAGTGGAGAGGGCATTTGTCTTGCATGCAGCCAACCCGGGTTCGATCCCTGGCATCCTGTATGGTCCCCGAGCACTGCCAGGAGTGATTCCTGAGTGAAGAGTCTCAGTAACCCCTGAGAATTGCCGGGTGCACCCCCAAAAAAAAAAAAAAATATATATATGAAGAACAAGCTCAAGAGACAACAGTTTAAAAAAAGAGAGAGAGATGGGGCCAGAGTGATGGCCCAGTGGGTAGGGCGTTTGCCTTGCACGAGGCCGGTCAAGCCCGGCCCGGGTTCAACTCCCGGCATCCCATATGGTCCCCTGAGCAACACCAGGAGTAATTCCTGAGTGCAGAGCCAGGAGTAACCCCTGAGCATCACCGGGTGTGACCCAAAAAGCGAGAGAGATAGAGATAGAGAGAGAGAGATAGAAAGAGATAGAGATAGAGAGAGATAGAGATAGAGAGAGATAGAGATAGAGAGATAGAGATAGAGAGAGATAATAGAGATAGAGAGAGATAGAGATAGAGAGATAGAGAGAGAGAGAGAGAGAGATAGAGAGATAGAGAGATAGAGAGAGATAGAGATAGAGAGAGATAGAGAGAGATAGAGAGAGATAGAGAGAGATAGAGAGAGATAGAGAGAGATAGAGAGAGATAGAGAGAGAGAGATAGAGAGAGATAGAGATAGAGAGAGATAGAGAGAGATAGAGAGAGATAGAGATAGAGATAGAGAGATAGAGATATAGAGAGAGATAGAGAGATAGAGATATAGAGAGAGATAGAGAGAGAGAGATAGAGAGAGATAGAGAGATAGAGAGATAGAGAGAGAGATAGAGAGAGATAGAGAGAGAGAGAGAGATAGAGAGAGATAGAGAGAGATAGAGAGAGATAGAGAGAGATAGAGAAAGAGAGATAGAGAGAGAGAACAGTTTTTTTGTTTGCAGATATCATGGTATGTGGCTCTTGTCCACTGGAACCACTTTGACTGAACCCAATTGGTCCTTCACTGTATCACTGTCTTCCTGTTCATCATTGATTTGCTTGAGCGGGCCCAGTAACATCTCCATATGTCCTGTCTCATGCTAGTAGAGCCCAAGGGCATCTGCTTGATCCAGGAACATAAAGAGCCTCAATCCATTCCGGAATGAGGTCTATAATTGTTACTGGTATTTGGCATATCAAATACAACACGGGTAGTTTGCCAGGCTCTGCCGTGCAGGTAGCATACTCTTGTAGTCATCTCTAAGTCCAGCATTTATTGATGAACCACTGCGGCTGCAAGGGGGCCACGCGAGCCGGGCTGTGATAGGCTGGTCTGCTGGGTGGAGTTCTGATGAGATAAAAGTCTGGATGTGGAAAATGGAGGCCCTCATGGAGTGGGGGGGTTGTCTGGCTTGTTGCAAAGCTCTGCTGGGATGGCGGGCCAGGGCTAGAACCCGCCATCCCTCCTGGGCGCCTCGTGAGCAGCGGCTGGGCACAGGGAGAGAAGTAGCAGCTCTACCCCATATCGGTGAGTCTCTTCACAGAAAACAAAGCGTTTTCTGTGAATTGGTCCTTCACAGAAAACAAAGCGTGTCATATGAAGACTTGGGGGAGTCCATACCCTTTTCGGATGATGCTGTGTGCTAGACGCCGTCATTCTCACTCCGCCGCCCCCCGCAGTTATCATTTTCACCTGTCGAGGGAGGAAGCGAGTTGAGGACCCTGGACCCTGGCTTAGTTCACCCAGTAACGTCACTCCCAAGACAGCATTCGCAATAATCCCGAGATCAACCGCACCAGAGCTGCCTCGATGAACCTGCGTGCCGTCTCCTCTGCCGGCAGCGTGGAGAGAGTTCTCCCGGCAGAACTGGCGGAGCTCCAGTGACATGTGTCAAGCTGGGCCGCGGAACCTCGCGCCGGTGCCAACGGAGGTGCTGCAGGACTGTTCGGTTCCGTCGCGAGACCCGAGAGCACGTGAGGGGCGGGGAGCAGCAGCCGTTGGGCGGAGCGCTGGTTGCAGGATCAGAGCCAAACTCCCCAGCGTGCCAACCCAGGGGCCGAGCATGAATCCTCCAAAGAAGTCTCCGTTTATGGGTGTCTTGGGAGCACCACCTGACAAGCCCAAGCCCACCACGGCCGGAAAACCTCAAGATGCTGAAGAAGGATACAGAGCAAGGCTGGCAGAAGATGCAGGAAAACATGAAGGCATACTTTCTAACCACCTCCGGAGTGCTGAAGATCGTAAAACTGGTGAGCAGAGAGCTGGATGGAGGTGGGCAGGGTCCGCCTGATTCTGGGGAGCAGCCGCTTCTGATTCTCTCTGCCCCCTAGCTCCCTCTGGCTCCACTTTTCTCCCCGCCCATGGCCCTGCTGCCAAATCTCGCGCTATTACTTCCCCACCCCCACCCCCAAACACACTTTCTATGGCTCAGGTTCCCCTCAGTAAGAAAATTTGGAAGCCCGGACCGGAGGACAGTCCAGCAGGGAGGGCATTCGCCTTGCGCGGCCCACCTGGGTTCGATCCTCGGCACCCCCATCTGGTCCCCGAACACCACCAGGATTAATTAATGAGTGCAGAGCCAGAAGTAACCCCTGATCATCGCCGGGTGTGGCCCAAAAAGGCGATGATAGATAGATAGATAGATAGATAGATAGATAGATAGATAGATAGATAGATAGATAGATAGATAGATAGATAGATAGATAGATAGATAGATAGATAGATAGATAGATAGATAGATAGATAGATAGATAGATAGATAGATAGATAGATAGATAGATAGATAGATAGATAGAGAGAGAGACAGACAGACAGACAGACAGATAGACAGATAGATAAACTATAGGAAGGAAGGAGGGAAGGAGGGAGGGAGGGGAGGGAGGGAGGGAAGGAAGGAAGGAAGGGAAGGAAGGAAGGAAGAAAGGATTAAAATTCAGGAAGCAATAAAGCATTATAGCAGAAACGTGTAGTAGATGAGCAAACAGAAAGAACTGATAAAACTGATGACCTACTAGTTTGTGACCACTTGTATCACTGTCTTCCCGTTGTTCATCCATTTGCTCGAGCAGGCACCAGTAACATCTCCATATGTTCCGCCACATGCTAGTGTCGCCCAAGGGCATCTGCTGGCTCCAGGAACATAAAGAGCCTCAAACCATTTCATTAATGATATAAACCACAAGTCAAACTAGGACAAGGAGAATACATATTTAAACTTAGAAATTACAAAGGAAAAATATTCATGAACTATGAAGAAATTTAAAGAACCTACAATAGTACTTTACAAAACAAGTAAATGTGAATAAAAAAGAAGTGGTTGATATTTCTAGGAAAATACAAATGAATAAAACTTCCAAAATAAAAATAACTAATTAGATCAAGTACAACACAGAATAAATAAGAATTTTTTTTTTCTTTTTGGGTCCACCTGGCAATGCTTAGGGGTTACTCCTGGCTCTGCACTCAGAAATTACTCCTGGCAGTGCTCATGAGGCTAAATGGGATGCCGGGGATCGAACCTGGTTCAGCCACGTGCAAGGCAAATGCCCTACCCCCTGTACTATTACTCCAGCCCAATATCTTTCTAAAAAGACTCAGATCCAGACTTTTTTATTGGTTAGAGTTTTTTTGTTTTATTTGTGTGTTGCTGTTGCTGTTGTTGCTTGTTTCTTTCTTTCTTTCTCTTTTTTTTTTTTTTTTGCTTTTTGGGTCACACCTGGCAATGCTCAGGGGTTACTCCTTGCTCTGCACTCAGGAATTACTCCTGGCAGTGCTCAGGGGACCATATGGGATGCGAGGATCGAACTCGGGCCAGCAGGGGCTGGCCGCTTGCAAGCAAGCGTCCTACCTGCTGGACTATTGCTCCGGCCCCTGCTCTTGTTTTCTTTCTTGGTGCAAGAATGAAACCCTCATCTTTTATATATAAAATCAGTGTGAGATAAAGTACAGAAAAAAGAAAACTAGAGATTTTGGTTGTATCAGAGCAACAACAATAATTCATTAGCAGATAGTACTCATCAGAAAAAAAATTTTAAATAGTATAAGTTATAGAAAAACAGACACTTATATTGCTGGAGAAGGTAAAGTTTATAACAAGAATAAAGTAAATTTTAATGACACAAGACACATTAACAAGAGAAAAGACTAATTACATGTGCAGAGACCCTTACATAGATTGACAGAACCTGTGGGTCAGTTTCATCTGGTCATTTCAGTGAGTTTCTACAGCTTTTAGAAAGGGAGGGGACCATTCGAATTTCTTCTTTTTGGAAGCTTCTGTTCACTTCTTCTCCCCCATTTTTTTGATGGGGTTGGCTGTTTTTTTATTGTGAAGGGCTACCAGTGCCTGATATATCCTGGATATTAACCCCTTGTCAGATGGGTATTGGGTGAATGTCACACATCCTGCAAATGGATGGACATGGAGACTATCATGCTGAGTGAAATTAGTCAGAAGGAAAAGGACAGATATAGAATGACTGCATTCATTAATAGGATATAAATAGATACCAGTGTTTTACTAAGTGTGGGAAATGGTAATGGCAGATTAAAACTCACCATTGGGGGCCGGGGCGATAGCCCAGCGGGTAGGGCGTTTGCCTTGCATGCGGCCGGCCCATGCCAGCCCGGGTTCGATCCCGGCATCCCATATGGTCCCGGCGGCCATCAGGAGTGATTCCTGAGTGCAAAGCCAGGAGAAACCCCTGAGCATTGCTGGGTGTGACCCAAAAAGCAATAAATAAATAAATAAATAAATAAGTAAATAAATATAAAACTCACCATTGAATATACACAAAGAGACTTAAGTGATAAACTCTAAATATCTGCAGGGCTAGCCACAATGTGTAAAACAAGAGGGAGAGAGATGCAGAGACAGAGAGAGAGAGACAGAGAGAGAGAGAGAGACTGAGAAAGAGAGGAAACAGGGCTACCTGCTGTTGAGAGGCAGCCTGGGGGTGGGTGGGAGGGGGTGGGGTACATTGGTGGTGGAAATGGGGCACTGGTGGAGGGATGGGTGCTGGAATACTGTATTACCAAGAACCAATTGTGAACACCTTTGTAATTGTATGTCTCACAGTGGTATAATAAAAAAATTTACAAGTAAAAAAAAAAAAGAAAAAAGAAAGGGGACCAGAAAGAAAGCTTAATGGCGGAGCATACACTTTGCATAGAGGAGGTCTGGACTTGATCCCCGGACAACACATGGCTTCCTGAGCACCAGGCAAGAGTGAGCCCCCAGCACAGAGGCAGGCTGAGTAATAAAATTACCCTTCAACATTACAAGCAAAGCATGTGTTCTTGATGTCTTATTCGGGTGGGAGTGGGGGGGAAGCGAGCTGTGAGAATAGAACCAGGAAAGATGCCTGAGCACTGTCATGTGCAGCTGAACACCGCCCCGCCCCCATATAAAGAAGGCTGCCAGCTTCTTGGCAAAAAGCAGGCAGGCTGGAAGCATATTCACAGGCAGTGGCCTGTGGGTGCTTGGGGGCCACTCCTGACAGTGTTCAAGAATCATGTGGTGCCAGTGATGTTGGGGACCGCCAAGTCCTCCACTGATATCACCAGGAACCAGAATGTCACACATACAAGACATGCACTCTCTCGCTAAGCCAATTCCCAAAGCAAGAAGTGCTTTCTAGAGAGGAGCAGGCTGGAATCGCACAATTTCAGGAAAGGTGCTGCAGGCGGTGGGTCCCAGATGATCTGCAAACTCCTCCTGCGCCGGGCCCCAGAGGCAAGCTCCATCCTATCACAAACCTACAGAAACGCTGTAGAGAAGCTGAGCCGGTCCTTATCTTGGGCTTCTGGACAAAGGACCAGGACAACTCAGCCTGCTGAAACAGCAGCTGGTTTTTGGAGGTTCTGTGTGGCATTGTGGGTCACACCCGGCAATGCTCAGGAGTTATGCCTGGCTCTGCACTTAGGAATTACTCCTGGTGGTGCTCAGGGGACCATATGGGATGCGAGGGATCAAACCCAGGTTGGCCGCATGCAAGGCAAACACCCTACTCACTATACTATTGCTCCGGCCCCAAGCAACTGATTTTAATTTGCAATCAGCCCTTAACTTCTTTTGTGCTGGTTTCAAAACATAGATGATTCCAGGCATAATATACAATATAATACAAACTGCCTCTAGTTTTAAAAAGCATTAGCAAGGAAATTAGTCATCAGTGTGATCTAAATACATGTGAGAATTCAATATATGGTAAGTTAGGACATCAGATCAGCATTTCCTAATAAACATCAGCAGCTTCTTAAAAGCTCTTGCTCTATCATAACTACTGTATATTGCCCGATGGGAGCTTACATGTTTCTTTTTTGGTAAGAGATCACTTGTATCACTTGTCTTCCCGTTGTTCATGGATTTGCTGGAGCAGGCACCAGTAACGTCTCCATACATCCTGTTGCTCTGTTGTGTAGCCCAAGGGCATCTGCTTGCACGGAACACAAAGAACCTCAGACCATTCCTTCAGGTCATGGGAATGAGGTCTATAATTGTTACTGGGTTTTGGCATATCAAATACAACATGGGTAGCTTGCCAGGCTCTGCCACGCAGGTGGGGTACTCTCAGTAGGAGGCTCTCATCTCGTGCATTTACTGATGAACCACAAGGGGAGAGATCAGCTTTTCTCTTGAGTGGAGCTCGAAGAGATGTGGAGTCCGGATGTTGAAAATGACTGCCCTCATGGTGTGGGGGTTCCTCTGGCTTCTTGTGAGGCTGTATTGGGATGACGGACCAGGGCTAGAACTCACCTTCCCTCCCAGGCACCTCATGATCCAGCTGAGCACAGGGAGAGCCGGTAGCAGCTCTGCCCCTTGTGTCTGAGTCTCTGGATCGGACATACCTGGGCTTGAAATAGTCTTTGCTGTAGGGTGGAACTCTAACAAGCAGGGGCTTGAGATCGGCTATTCTCTTGGGTGGAGCTCTGGTGAGCTGTGGAGTCCGGATGTTGAAAAATGGACTCCTTTTCACTTATAGATGCCAATTAAAATACATTAACATACAATAACAGAGTGTGTTAATATTAACACAAAAAGTTATTTCTAGGGTTAGAGAGATAGTACAGAAGTTAAGGCAACTGCACATGGCTGATTCTGGTTCAATCCTAGCAGATTCCCTGAATACCATATATCGTTTCCTGAGCAGTACAAGGAGTGATCCCTGAGCACAGAATCAGGAGCAAGCCCTAAAAACTGCTGAGTACCCATACCCCCTCCCCAAATTTATTTCCATGTCAATAGTAGAGGGGCACTTATATTGTGTGCAGCTGACCTCAGTCTAGTCCCTAATATTGCACATATTCACCTGAGCACAGTCAGGTCTATCAGCTAAGCACTGTAAGGTAGAGGCCCCCTCCCGACCCCAGACACACAACAATATGGAAACAACCTAAATTTCTATCAATAGATGACTGGCTAAAAGATATGTGGTGCATTTATATAATGGGCTAATAATTTTAATAATATAAAAGAGTTACACACAAATAATAGTATTTACTTGTAAGAAAATAGGTAAGGATTGATCCAAGGAGTAGAGGCAAACTAACTTCATTTTCTTTGGTTTGTATTGCGGGTCACATCCAGCAGTGCTCAGGGCTTACTCCTGGTGTGCTCAAAGGACCATAGAGGATGCTGAAACTCAAACAATGCTGCCCGCATGCAAGCAAATGCTGTACCTACTGTACAGTATAACTCCAGCTCCTGACATCATTTTTCTTTAACTTTTGGGCACTCTGAATTTTTGTAGTTTTATTCATCATTTAACTTCTATATAAGAAATTAGGATGAAGAGATGGTGCAGGGGTTAAGGCACTTGCTGAACCTTAACCCTAAACTCTGCCATGAGTGATCCCTGAGTACAGAGACAGGAGTGCCCCTGAGCAACACCAGGTATGGTCCCAACCTGCCCCTCCCAAATGTAAAATAAATCAACATATATACTTAAATATATTTGCAAAAAATAAAGGCAATGGACATTTAATTAATTTACTTCTGACAACAGATTTTCAAAAACAAGCATATGTAATAAAACAAATACTGTTTCTTTTATCACAGATTCTTCTTATAATAGCTGCAATATGCTTCAGCATCACCGCTGAAAACCATGAATCATATACAGCAATCATAGTTCTGGAGATCTTCATCATTCTGTTTTTTATCATAATATACATTCTAACTGTGCACCTTGTGCTGTTCTCTTTAAACTGGCAGTTACTTGTAAGTGTTCATTTACATTATTTGAATATAAGCTTTGCTCTCAGCTCTAGAATAAAATCTCTTCTCAAGTGAAAACAATATTTACCTCGGGACAAGGACAGAAATGAGTTGTGGCAGGGTGTTAGTTTGATACCAAGGGACAAACTAGTCTAATAATCAGAAAGACTGCTTAGATAACTGCGTGCAGGCAAGCACCCTATGCACTGTCCTGTCTCTCTAATCCCTTGATTTCCTATTGTTTACCAACTGAAAAATTCCTGAAGCTAGTGATTCTTAGAAAAGGTCTTATGGGCCGAGCAACAGTACAGTGGGTAGGGCGTTTGCCTTGCACACGATCGACCTGGGTTTGATCCCTGGTATCCCAGATGGTCCCCTGAGCATTGCCAGGGAGTAATTCCTAAGTGCAGAATCAGGAGTAACCCCTGAGCATTGCTGGGTGTGGCCCGAAAAGAAAAAAAAGAAAAAGAAAAGGTCTTGAATAAATTGTCTTTACCTAAGCCTAAAGTTTGCAACCTCACACAAACCAGCAAGGAACAACAGTTTTGTCCTCATTGCAAAGGGTCCAGTTCTCGATGATGCTATCAGCTGGCTGGGTGAACTTTTGGAGGTAAGGGGTCAGGCATCCTGGCAAGGTATTCCCAGGCACTGACAAAATGGCGAGGTGAAGTCATCCCCATACCATACCACGGTCAACAGAGGGAAAACTGGATTTAAGCAATGAAGTCACCCCCGCCACGTGGAGGCACAGGAAACTCGAAAGTGAGACAAGGCCTGTCTGGGAGGCCCGAACTCTCGACAGTTGATGCTCTTGGTGCTGTGAGTGGCTTCTCCACTGTCACTCTCCCTCCAGCTCTGTGCTCTGAATTTTCCACCCTTTGCCTCTTCCCTGTTTCCTTGTGGTTTCCTTTAAATGTGGAGCTGGAGATGCAGAGGTGGCTCAGTGGGCTGAGCATAGGCTTTAAGCGTGTTGGAGGCCAGGCAGCGTTGCGCATCAAATGAAAAGGAAGAATATTTTTTACAGTGGAGCCACAGCTGAATGTCTATAGCCAGAGATGAGGTGCAGAGGCAACAATCTCCAGTGTTCCTACCTAATCTGTCCAGCTGGAGCAACACCGGAGTCTGCAGGAAGTTGGCTGTGAGAACAGTCAGAGCACAGAGAGTGGGGCTGCCTTCTGAATCACTCTGGCCACCTTACTGGATGCTTTCAGATTCAGTACGCTGGTATTTCTCATCCTTTTCCACCTCTGATCCCCTCCTGACCTGGTTTCCTTCCTGTGTGCACACCACCCCAGACCCCTTGCTGCTTACTCCTACGTGTCACGTTATGATGCGTCATGCTGTGACCCCACACGCATACGACTTCTACTTATGGCCCCCTGAAATATCCTGGGGTACTTCAGAGGTGTATCTCAGCACTGTGACTGTTAGAGTCAGCAGAGTTCTCACTTTAATTCTTTAGCTTACATCTCAGACAACTGAGTAAACCACTCTAAGCATCGTTTCAGAGAATGAAAGGCAAATACCCTACTATGAGTCACATCTCTGACTCTTGAAGAAAAAATCTGAATGAAAAGCTCTCAACATTTCTGTTTCTTAAAGGAATCTTTAATGAAATCCATTCTGTTTCTATGGCAAAATTCTAGCGAGGATTTTGATCCCATAAATGCATGTCTCTCTGGAAAATGCTTGAAATATGCAGTGAGGGCCTTGGAGAGATTGTACAGCAAGTAGGGATTGACCTTGCACGTGGCTGATGTGGCTTAGTACAACTTGATTGCCTGTGCCAACCATCTGGTTGCCTGAGGAGTGATTCCCAAGCACAGGCCACCCATGACCCCTGAGCGCAGAGCTAGGGAGTAAGCCCTGAGCACCTCTGGGTGTGCCCCCCAAATTAAAAAATATATATTTTAATTACATTTTTCCAGTAAGCTTCACCATTTTCAATTCTACATTATAGGAGGAATCTCAACTTAATCGCTACAGCTATATTCCTTTTAATAGTTGGTATCGTGGCACTGAGAGAAAAGAATAGAGCTGGTAGCTTCTACATTGGAGGGGGTAAGTATAGGCCTTCTTGATTCCACTTAAGACTTACTGAGAAGACAGAAAAAGCAGACCATCTTCCTCTTCTATACAGAACAACTTCTCCACAATTCCCATTCCTTTTCGCAGGGATTTTTCTAGAAGTATGAAGCTGCACACTCCAAACTCATGAAAACCTTCATCTTAATTTACATCTTCTCTAAATGAGTACAAAATCAAGTCCTCAATGCAAAAAGACACATGCTCTACTTTGAAATGTCGCACGATGCTCTTTCCATAATACAAATTTGACTTTATTAGACTAGAGAATTATATTTAAAATCACCTAAAAAGAATAAGAATAGAAGTAAGTCAGTGTCCTGTCGAAAATGAGAGAAACCCTGGGCCGGGGCGATAGCCCAGCGGGTAGGGCGTTTGCCTTGCACATGGCCGGCCCATGCTGGCCCGGGTTCGATCCTCGGTATCCCATATGGTCCCCTGAGCACCGCCAGGGAGTAATTCCTGAGTGCAGAGCCAGGGAGAAACCCCTGAGCATTGCCAGGTGTGACCCAAAAGAAAAAAAAAAGAAAAAAAAAAGAAAATGAGAGAAACCCATCTAAGGAATGACAGAAGAAAGATACGGACTGAGGGAGAATAGGAAAAACAGTGCTTCCTACTTGGTTAAACTTTTTCTGATTTAATCTTTTTTTTTTTTTTTTTTGCTTTTTGGGTCACACCGGCAATGCTCAGGGGTTACTCCTGGCTCTGCACTCAGGAATCACTCCCTGGCGGTGCGCTGGGGACCATATGGGATGCCGGGATCGAACCTGGCCTGCACAGGCCGGCCGCGCAAGGCAAACGCCCTACCCGCTGGGCTATCGCCCGCCCCCTCTGCTCTAAGTTTTATAAGTGCCTTCCTTCTGACTGCTTTGTGCTCCTTTGGGGGGCATTTTTCCATTTTTTTTCTTTTGGGTCACACCTGATGATGCTCAGGGGTTACTCCTGGCTCTGCACTCAGGAATTACTCCTGGCGGTGCTCAGGGTGACCATATGGGACGCCAGGAATCAAACCCAGGTCAGCCACGTGCAAGCAAATGCCCTACTGCTGTACTATCACTCTGGTCCCATCAACTTTCCATTTCATTTTAAGTTGTGCCATCAACTTACTTATTGATGTGGGTTCTTTCTTCCTTTCTGATGAATGGCAGCATAGATATGAACCTTTCTCTTAACACTGCTTGTACTGTCCTTCAAGTTCTGGTAGAGCATGTCATTCTCATTCGTTTCCAGGAATCTTTTTATTTCCTTTCTGACCCACTGATTGTTCAGTATCTGGCCCCCTTGAGCACAAGTTCCCAAGCTCTGAACCATGCCAGCTTCCTTGGAGGCTCCAGTCCAATACTTGATATTCTCTTTTAGTCTGTCCTTTTGGGTCCTTTTTCCTGCCATTCTAGACAGACCAAATCCTTTCTACTTCCTAAAGACCCCACCCCTTCCTGGTCCCTCCAGGGCCCATGGGCCTAATGGGAACCTTTCCCAGTGCCTGGGCATCAGGATAAGTGATTCCTGAAAGCAAACCCACCATTTCTGAAACCCTATTTCTCAAGGCCTGGGGAGGGGCAGACCCGAAGCAGGTAAGGGAAGACCATGGGGATCGGGTTCTGGGAGCAAGGGAAGCCTCAGAACCAGGCTTCACCACGAACCCAACTAGCTGCCTTGGGTCTTGTGTCCCACAGATTCTCGCTATAATAGTGGCACTCCTGTGTCTTGTGAATGCCGCTGTAGTCTCCCTTACAAATGGAATCCATGAGAAAGTTCATAGGCATCGGAAGAGAAGAGAAGCCCAGCGCAGCCCAGGATACCACTGTAAAGGCAGAACCCCAGGACCCCAAGCCAACCACTTCAAAGGCCTGATGGCTTCCCTCACTGCAGGGGACAAGTAGAGCTTCAGCTCTAGGTATGCAAGTGAGCAGACCCTACTCACCTGGCACCAGCCTATGTTACCCCCTGTGGCCCATGTGTGATCATAAAATATGATTTCCCCACTCAGATTGCCTCTGCCTCCTGATGTTTTCGGATGAGGGGAGGGAACTCTCCATCTCCCTGCTTCTACAGCACCAGCAGGAGTAGGGGGCCAGGTAAGAGGGCAAAGGAGGGGGCAGGGGCAATGTGCACAGGGATTGTGACTTGCATCCTGGGTGGAACCAGCCAGCTCAGGCTGGCATTGTCCTTTGCTGGTCTCGAACTTTGGCCGAGGTGACCTGAAAAGTAGGTCACTGGACCCCAAGCACTGTGAATCTGGCTGTTGGGGAAGCAGAAAAAGACTGGGCGTACCTGAGAACCGCTGCTCCACTGCACCCAGACGGTGACAAAGACCAAACCTCGCCTGAGGTGAAGCTCAGAGGACTGTCTGCAAGGAATAAATCCATACAGCCCCCGCATGATGCAGGCACGAGGAAAGTATGTGATTTCCTGCTACAAGTGGGAAATCAGACACGACAGAGTTCTGAAGGATGGAACATGCCGAACTCAAGCTCCTGAGCATACTGAGTTGGGATGGTCTGGGGTGGAGCGAGGAGGAGCAGAGGGAAGGAGGATCCCAGGAGAGAGGAGAGGGAGGCTCTAGGGGGTCCAGAAGAAGTTCCAGAGTCCAGACAGCACTTGATCTGGGCTCTGTTGTACCCCAGCAGAGCTGCCTGATCGTTTCCTACGTTCAGTTCACCAAGGCCAGTAAGCACCCAGTCATTACATTCATCCCTAGTCATAAGAACTTTCCCTCCTCTTCACCTCCATCCTCTTTATACCCTCGCCTTCAACAGATACTCGACCCACATTCTGTGGCCTGATTCAGTAAGTGCGGTACAGTGGGAGTGTCTGGTTCCGGGTGAACTCACTCCTCTTTGGACACCGGGAAGTGACTGATCCAAACTTCCCATATTTGTGTCCAGGGCCCAGTGCTTAACACCTTCAGCAGGAGCTGGCCAAGTAGCCACAAAAGTTGTTGAAAATGCCCAGTTTACAGAGAGGGGCTCCTGCCTACATGGGGATCAAAGGGAAAGACTGGGCACTTCTTGGAGGCAAGGACGGATAGCAGCCAGCTTTTCCTACAGCCCCTCACTTGCTCGGGGAGATTCTTACGTCATTTGGCTGAGGGTGATCACCTCATGATTCAGGAAAACTCTTCTCATCAATCAGTAAAGTGAGAGGTTTCTTTCTAATCACTTCTAAAACAGCCTCAGCTTGCCACTGAGTTTACATCCCTGTTAAAGATGACTTTGCTGGTCAAGTTTCCCAACCATTCCTCATCTACAAGTCAAGAACCAGTAATCATCTCTCCAGATGACTTTTTGGGGACGTGGGGGGTTGTGTTGCGGGGACACTTTGAGTGCTCAGAGCCTACTCTTCACTGTGCTCAAGGATCATTCATGGTGGTATCACTGTCTTCCCATTGTTCATCGATTTGCTCAGTGGGCACTAGTAACATCTCCATTAGTCCTGTCACAAGCAAGTGCAACCCAAGGGCATCTACTTGCTACAGGGACAGGAGGAGCCTGAAACCATTCTTCAGGTTATGGAACTGAGGTCCATAATAGTTACTAGTCTTTGGCATAAAAAGTAAATAAAACACGGTAGCTTGCCAGGCTTTACCATGTAGGTGGTATAGTCTCTGTGGTGCTGGGGGATAAAACCACAATTGATCTCTCAGATTGTTACCGAGGATTCAACAGAATGTTCTGACACTGCCCAGGCGACTTGGGACATGAATACCGCCCATAACCTGTGTCCCTGCAGGACAGGCCCACCTGCCTCCCACCTCCACAAGACCCCCTGTTCTCTATACTTGTCCACAACTGCCCCCCAGGATCTCCTACTCCCCGCCATGCTCACTTGACAAATAGTTGATCCAAGATACTCAGCTAGCAAGTGACTGAAAAAAGAGTCAAAACCAGCTTTATCAGTCTTGTGTCCCTACCACACTCTGTGGGTTCCTCCTGCTGTAAAGGTATAGGATCCAGGGAGTCAGAGTTCTCAGGGAAGCAGAATAGGGAGAAAGGAAAAGAGCATAACATAAAACACTAGGGGAAAGGTTAGACCAAGGACAAGTACCCAGGCTCAGAGCTCATAAAGGTGAAAGATCCACGAATCGTGGAACCCACATGGTATAGATGCATTTTCCTCAACCCCGCCGGAAACAAAGTTGGTACTTAACCTGGAGGCAGAAAAAGAGGCATCCAGAGTGGAGGGGACAGTGAAAGGAGCAGCTGGGGGGCAGGACTTGTCTCAGCCTTCCATTCTGGAGCCAGGGTTTCAGGCAGGTGAGACCCTGAGGAAGCCTACAGAAAGCTAGCATCCTGCAAAGATTTCCTCTTAAAGAAAACTTCGACGGTGAGGCCCTCCACCAACCAGATGAACAATTTATCTTTCTTGGAGCTTGGGAGGAAAAGCACAAGAAAGGCCCTAAGAAACAAACGCTGTGCCTATGCTTTAGAGAAAACACAGGGTGTGGGTTTGTACAAGCACCAATCCCAGAATCCTTCCTGCAGCAAGGCAATCCTTTATGCCCCCAAATGACCGGAAGTAACAACACTTGTAATGAACACCGCCCAAACCCTTGAATTCTCCAGGCAAAAAATCAAAATGTTGGGGCTGAAGTGATAATACAGCAAGAATTACACTTGCCTTGCACGTGGCCACCAGGGCTCAATCCCTAGCACCCCCTATGGTTCCCCAAGTCTTCCAGGAGTGATCCCTGTGCAGAGCCAAGTCCTGAGCACTGCTGGGTGTGGCCCTAAAACAAACAAAAAATCACAACATCTAAAGAGAATAGGAAGGACTGGAGTGATAGTCCAGTGGGTAGGGTGTTTGCCTTGCACACAGCCGACCCGGGTTGATCCCAACATCCCATATGGTCCCCTGAGCACCGCCAGGAGTAATTCCTGAGTGCAGAGCCAGGAGTAACCCCTGAGCATTGCCAGATGTGACCCAAAAAGCAAACAAACAAACAAACAAGCGAATGAATGAAGAGAATAGGAAAACAAGAGCTTTGAAAATTACCCACATTCCCAGGGAATCTAGGAGCCCAAGCCCACGCTCTGGTCCAGGGCTGGAAACTTGCTCAGAGAAGGACTCAGGGGGCAGAGCTATAGCACAGCCGAGTAGGGCGTTTGCCTTGCACACAGCCGACCCAGGTTCAATCTCCGGCATCCCATATGGTCCCCTGAGCACCACCGGGAATGATTCCTGAGTGCAGAGCCAGGAGTAACCCCTGAGCATTGCTGGGTGTGACCCCAAAGAAAAAAAGAAACCCAGAGGCGGCCTCAGAAGAACCTCAGCTTTAACTTCCAGCTGGTCTTTAGGCACTGCACCGTCAAAGGGGGAAGGCTAAGAGTCGCTAAGAGCCTGAACTGTAGCACAGGAACAGCTCAACACCGACAGGGACTACAAGGGAACTGTGTCAGCCACATGCCAGGCAAATGCCCTCCTGCTGTATTATCACTCAGCCCCTTACGCTTTTAATTTATTTTCATTTTTTTGGGTCATATCCTTCTGTGCTAAAACTTTACTCCTGGCTCTGTGCTTAGGAATCACTCCTGTGGGGTGCACAGACCATACAGATACCAGAGATTGACCCAGATCAGTCAAGTGCAAGCGTCCTCCCCAACCCTGGACCCTGAACTGTGTTTCAGAATATGCATAAGAACCAGGGTCTGGTATGTTAAACCCCTCAGCTGCCTCCTCCCAAGAAATTTGGAATAGACCACACTGGTCTGGAGTCAGCCCAGGAGTTAAGGTCCCAGCACACATGTGGCTCCCTGAGTACCCCCCCAGGTATAACTCTACCGCTGGAGTCACATCCACCCCAGGCCCAGCGCCTCAGGAAGCCAGGTTTTCGCTGTATCCCAGGCCTTTAGCACTGCACCAGTTAGAAGCAACAGTTGCAGGGGCCAGAGTGATGGCCAGGCGGTGGGGCGTTTGCCTTGCACGGCGTCGGCCTGTGCCAGCCTGGGTTTGATCTCTGGCATCCCATGTGGTCCCCTGAGCACCGCCAGGAGTAATTCCTGAGTGCAGAGCCAGGAGTAACCCCTGAGCACCGCCAGATGTGACCCAAAAAGGCAAATAAATAAATAAATAAATAAATAAATAAATAAATAAATAAATAAATAAAAGAAGAAGCAACAGTTGCAGATCAAGTTCTCTTTACCTTGAGGAAAACTGCCTTGAAGGAAGCTGACCCAGGTGAGGACAAGTCTGCCCAACTAGGTACCGGGTGGAGAAAGAGCATTCCAGGCAGAGGGGCTGCACGCACTAAGGCACTGTGGAAAAAGTATTGGTTTGTCTAAAAAATGAAGAATCAACTGGAGAGACAGTACAGCAGCTCAGAACACTTTCATGTACAGATCCTGGCTCCATCCCTCACATTCCATATGGTCCCTAAGCTCAACCGCGGGTAAACCCTGAGCTGGGAACCAGGGAGTCAACCCCTGAACACCTGTGATGGCCCCAAACAAAAAGCAAACAAAATGAAATAAACCTCCCTACTGGGTAAGAGGAGGAAGGAGAGGCAGTTAAAATTTTCTCTCCTGGGGCTGGAGAGATAGCACAGCCCTAGGGAACTTGCCGTGCCACACAGCCTACTCAGACTCGATCCACAGGTCCCATACTGTGGCCTGAGCACCGCCAGGAGTGATCCCTAACTGCAGAGCCAGAAGTAACCCCTGAGCATTGCTGTGTGCGCCCCCAAAAAGAAAAGACTTTCATCTCATAGCCCAGCCCAGAACAAGGCAGAAAGCTGCCAAGGTCTGGGGTGGGATGATGGTGAAGAACGTGGACTGTGATTGGGGATTTAAGCAGCCTTCTGGTTGCCAAGAGAGTAATCAGACAGGCCTCGGTGCAGAAAGGTTCCATCCCCGCACCAAGGAGTGGCCTCAGACATCGCTGGTATGGCCCCCTATCACAGTCTCACAACTATCCGGAGGTAGTATTTGAACATTATATATTACAAGCATACATTATATATACAAGTATATATATTTGAATAATGTATTTGAATAGCGTTATATATGCATATGTAAAATGTTACCCAAACAGGGGCCGGAGCGATGGCCCAGCGGGTAGGGCGTTTGCCTTGCACGCTGGCTGGCCTGTGCCGCCCGGGTTCGATCCCGGCATCCCGTATGGTCCCCGAGCACTGCCAGGAGTAATTCCTGAGTGCAGAGCCAGGAGAAACCCCTGAGCATCGCGGGTGTGACCCAAAAAGAAAAATAAAACAAAAAAAAATGTTACCCAAACATATTTATTGCATACATAAATGTGTATATATTTGAATGACATTTTGACACACACCATGGCTGCCTCCACTATACCCCCAGACCACACCTGCCTCCAGTTGTGTGTGTAGAAAATGTTATTCAAATGTGTGTGTGTGTGTGTGTGTGTGTGTATGATAGGGTAGGGGAAAGTATGTGTAAAACGTTATTCAAAATTTATATATATACACACAATAAATATATTTCTTTACCCACACTCAACTGGAGGCAGGTGTGGGATACGGTGGAGGCAGCAGTGGTGGTGGGCAGAGCCGCAAAACAAAGACGTTTAAAAGGTGAAGAGTGAGGAGGCCAGTGCCGGCTGTGGTGAGACTGAGGGAAAACAGCAAGATCCAGTTCACAGGCTGTGGGGCGGGTGGAGCCCAGCAGCCCCTGCAGAGGCAGACCCAGGTGAGCCACAGAAACCAAAGGACTGTGTGTGTGTGTGTGGGTGTGTGTGGGTGTGTGGTGGGAACGGGGGTAACCTGAGAATATGTGTGACACCAAGGGTTTATGGGAAGGTGACCCCGTAATGTGTGTCAGGATGTGGGGAACAGGTATGTGACCCAGAGTGTGTGTGTGTGTGTGTGTGTGTGTGACCCCAAGGGCATGGGGGAAAGGGTGTGTGACCAGCAGTAGGGAGAGAACTGTGTGAGCAGGAAGGAGTGTGAGAACCAGAGTTGTGTAGGAGTGTACATAACCCCTGAGGGTTAGGGGATGCCTGTGCGTGTCCGGTGTGTGTGTGTGTGTGTGTGTGTGTTAGACACCCAGAGGTGTGAGGGGGAACGGGTGTGTGAGGGGAATGGGGTTGTAACCCGGAGTGTAAGACCCCCGAAGGTGTGGGGAAGTGTGTGAAAGGGAACTTGTGTGTGACCAGGAGTGTGTGCGTGTGTGCCCCCGAGGTGTGAGGGGCACACCGGTGCGTGATCCTAAGGATGTGAGGGGGGAACGGGTGTGCGACAGGGGAGTGTGTGTATGACCCAGTGTGTGTTCTGGAGAATCGGCGATGGAGGGGTAGGGGAAAGTGTGTGTGTGTGTGTGTGTGTGTGTGTGTGTGTGTGTCCGTGTCCGCGGCGCGGACCCCAACACCCTAGCGAGTGGCTAACTCCCCGGGCAGAAAGCACCCGACAGCCCCTGGAGGGGGCGAGGCGCGGCGCCCGGGGCTGGGGGACCCTCGGGGCGGCCCGCGGCGGGCGGGACAGGAAGGGGGCGGGCGGGGGGCGGGCAGAGGGCGGGGAGGGGCTGCCCCGGCCCCCGGAGGCTCCACTCGCCTTTTCTCCTTCCGCACAGGCCGCGTTTCCGCTTCCCTCCCGGCGGGTAACGGGGAGGGAGCCGAGCCCGGGGTCGTCCTCGCCATGTGGCCCCAGACGCGGAGGCCGAGCGCGGGGGCCGAGCCCGCCGGGCGCTCGGGCGCGGGGGTCCCGGGGCTCCGCGCGCTGCCGCCCGCGCGCTCCTTCCTGTGCTCGCTCAAGGGGCGCCTCCTGCTGGCCGAGTCGGTGAGTGCGGCGGAGCCCAGCGGGACCCGGCAAGGCGCGGCCGCGTCCCTCGCGCTGTCGGTGCCCCTGGGGCCCGTCTGGTCCTCGCTCGACGGCGCCCCGCGCCCCCGGGGCCGGCCTGAGCCCCTCAGCCCGCTGGGCCGTCGCGACCAGAGACTGGACGGCCTTTGGGCCCTTGTCCGCCCGCTGGGCAGCCGTGAGCGGGACTCCCGGGGCTGGGTGAGGCCGGGAGCGGGGTGGGGGTGACTTCATCCCGCCTCAGGCCGCCCCGCCCGGCCCTTTGTTCTTCGCGAGGCCGGCGGGAGGCTCGGTCCAGGCCAGGGACAGCCCAGCCCGGCCCACTCCGCAGACCGGAAAACTGAGGCTCCGCGCCCAGGGGTGTTGAGAGGCGGCGGGGTGAGGGGGTCAGCTGAGAGCAGAGACGGGCCGAGGAGGGGGACAGTGCCCGCGCCTGCCCTGTCCGCGGCCACCGCAGGCTTGGCTGCAGCCCCCGGAGTCACTGTCCAGAACCCAGAATCCCCCGAGGCTTCCGGACCCAGCACCGCCCACGCACCCACCCGTAGCCCCTCTCGCTTTCCTGGGGCCCCTGGAGACTCAGGGGAGGTGTGGAGAGAAAACCCAAATCCCAGTCTACGAGGGGCCCCACCGCAGGGAGAGATCGAAAGTGAGGGGGAGCGATGGGGCTGATTACTGGGGAATCTCCTGTCCCCCTTCGGACGTCTCAAGATGTTCTGGAAGTGACCACCAGGAACAGGGAAATGCAGGCCCGGGACCAGAGGGAGATTCCCCCAAATGGGGGCTGGGGAAACAGGAAGGAGTGACTCAGTACCCTCCAGATCTCCGGCCGCAGCTTCCTGGATGTGCTGGGCCTAATCACGCCACTCTGCAGCTCGTCAAGAGCCACGGCCAGATGCCGGCCAGCTCCCGGCAGTGCAGAGCAGAGTGCGAGGCAGATCTAGGCCGGGGTGTGACCTGGGCAGTGCCTTTCCTTAGTTCTGCCCCGGCACCCCACCCCCTACCCCACGGAGTGGCCCAGGCCCTCTGACCGGGCCCATCTTCTCCCGCCCTGGGGCACAGTTAGCCGTCACCCCGTCAGGGTGGGGTGGAAGAGCTGCTCCCTGTGACGGTGCTGTGAGAAATGCAGTTTGGATTCTCGGGGTGCCCGCAAGGTGAACATACAGCATGGCCCAAGGAGTCCCCTGTCAACCCCCTTCTCCTGGAGGGTTTTTCCGATGTGAAAGTTAGCGAATGTATTCGCCCTGGAGGTTGGTGAACACCCTCCTCATCCACCTGCATGGAGGGTGTAACACTTTGCTGCATTTGCTTTAGCACCAAGCACACTTCCATTTGTCGGTGTGTTCCAATTAAGTTGCCAACAACAGTACATGTATGGTTCGGGCCATACCCAGTTAGGCTTGGACTGAGGAGGGCCAGCGTCAAACCCGGACTCCCGCACATACAGCAAGCACCCGGTCCCTAGCCGCCTCCCTAGCCCCATTTTAACTGAGAATACTCTGTCGCTGAGGTTCCGCGTGTCCCCCCAATGTTTGCAGGTACTGCGGGCTCTGTGGTGAAATGCACACCCTGGTTTGCTATGGTGTTTCAGATCGTTTTGCACTTAGGGTTTTCACTCGTACCTTTGAGCTCTTGAGAGGTGTGTGTGCTGGGTGGGAGGGTGTGAGCAGCCCTCAGAGATGACTCCTTGGGGGATCAGACAAAGGGGGCACAGGGTCAGCATTCACAGGCCCGCTGGGCTCCGTGCCGAGTTAGAGTTCTGACAGCTGAAGGACTGGGGTGCTGCTCCCCTCCACCAAACTGCCCTCACGGCAGTCCTGACCGAGGTGCCCGTGAAGGCTGAGCGCGGCTCACTTCTCCCGCGCCCTGCTTCCCCAGGGCCTCTCCTTCATCACCTTTGTCTGCTATGTGGCCTCCTCGGCCTCCACCTTCCTCACCGCACCCCTGCTCGAGTTCCTGCTGGCCCTGTGCTTCCTCTTCGCTGATGCCATGCAGCTCAACGACAAGTGGCAGGGCCTCTGCTGGCCCATGATGGTGAGCCTGGGACCCAGAGGAAGGGAGCATGGTACAGTTCGGCTCTCTGTGTCTGCAGTCGGCTGAGGACAAACATAGGCCTGGCTTCAGCTAGTTCAAACCTCACTGGTTCAGCAGCCAAGAGATCAGAGCAGGGACAGCCGTCCCCAACTCCTTTGTCCCTTAGAAGGCAGGGACATCCCAAGGGGCATCCTCCATGGCGGCCACCAGGTGGCGCCAGTGATCCAAGCCTGGGTCCAGGAGACGATTGTGTCATAGAAATGTCGGCTGGTTCCTTCCAAGCGGGGCAGGTTAACCGAGGTGTCTGGGGCTTACCCAGCCTCAGGGCTCCTGCAACCTGCTTCTGTCGCCTCTGAGGATCCAGAGCCTCATCTTTAACTTTGCTGCATAAGTGGATCAGAGAAAAGGGATAGCACCTGAACCCCAATCTCCTAATCTCCATGACTTGGGCATGTGTGTGGCAGTAGACTAGTCTCTGTTCCCATTTTAGGGACAGGAAAACAGAAAACATAAGTGAATCTGCCCCTGGCATGTGCCCAAGGGGAACCCAGGGCCAGCTTTCCCCCTTAGAGCGAAAAGGAGCAAGTGACCAGTCCTCACTCACCATCGCCTCCAAATGCAAGTGCTGCACCCAGGCCCAGCCCCGCGGGAACTGGCCTGGCCCATACCCAGTCTGCTGGGTGGAAGAGAGGAGCCACACTGGGCCAGGGATGGATACCTGGGCAGAGTGAGATTGGGGGAGGCAGGCAGGGGTGCCAAGGGAGCCCCGTGGGTCCCGGGTGCCAGCCCCACCCTTTGGGAGCAGTGCTCTGCTACTGTCCTGTGAACCCTCTTTATGGGCACTCAGGATGGCCCGCCCCTTCCTCCCCAGGACTTCCTGCGCTGTGTCACTGCGGCCCTTATCTACTTTGCCATCTCCATCACAGCAGTCGCCAAATATTCGGACCGGGGCTTCCAAAGCAGCTGGGGTAAGTAGCTGTCCAGGGCACACCCCAACTTCTCTCCTGGAGCCCCAGATGCCCACTTAGACCGGGACTGGGGATGCCTTCTCTCCCTCGTAGGGCCCCTCTCAGCAATTCCAGGTCCTCTTGTGAGCTTCCTCCTGTCCGTCAGTAACCGGAGTGTGTGGTGCCTGCACGCGGGGGGGCCCATCCCCACAGAGGGGGAGTCGAGGCTCTGGGGCTGTACTTCACCCAGCCTCAGCACAGCACCCTGCGCCCTGTACCACAGGTTTTTGGCTTCTTTGCCACCATCGTGTTTGCCTTCGATTTCTACCTGATCTTTAACGACGTGGCCAAATTCCTCAAACAGGGGGACGCCACGGAGGAGACCGCAGCCGACAAGGCAGAAGGTGGGTGGCTGCCCGGCGGCGGGTTTCTATTGCAACTGAACCCTGCCCTCCCGGCTGCCAGCAGGGCGCCTCTCTAGGCCCAGGTGCTTCCACAGCCTGGTTCTCTTCACGCACACAGCTGGAGCTCTGGGGGATCCGGGCCCCTGCAGCCTTTCCAGCTGAGGGCAGGCCCCTCTGGTGAAACATCTGCGCCCTGGCAGCTCCCCCCAGCCCACCCCTCTCCCTGCTTGCTCTCCTGCTGTAGCTGGCGGGGAGGTGGGCCTGGTGTGGCGTCAGGAACCCAGTTACTCTCATCTGACACCAGCAAGCTCAGGCTGGCTGTGCTCTGACCGGCGTCATACGTCTCAGCTCATGGCTATCGAGCCCATTCGCGATTCTGACGACTGGGGCCAGGGAAGGCTCAGTGGGCAAGTGCAAGCCCGGCACGGGAAGACGTGGGTTTATCTCCAGCACCACCCAGTGTGGGCCAGACTCCTCCCGAAAGAAAAACACGGCTGGCAAAGGCGGGTCACACCACCACAGCTACAAGCCACCCCTCGGGGCAGCATGTGGCAGGGGCCCTGTGAGGGTGCCTGGGGAACCAGTGCCCAGTGGCCTCTGCCAAGAGGGGCCAGAGCAGACTGGGTAAAAAGCATGGACACAAATGCTCTGTGGTATACAACCGCTCTGGCGCTGCAGCCCCGCCCTGCACCCAAGTGGACTTGAAACAGCCCATGCCACTGTTAGCTGATGACCCCAAATTACTCCCTACACCTGAGGAAATGAAGTGTCGGGCTCAGCCTCAAATCTACCCACTTTGGGCCCTGCTTGCTCCGACCCTTATGGTACCTGTTTTTACCCAAGCCTGAGGCTACCCCAGCTAGACCTGCTCTGAGATTGGTTGGGCCCTAGGTAAATGGTGAGGCGCCCAGCCACTCCCGGGTGCCTGTGTGGGGACAGGGAGACATGGAGAGAGCCGCCAACTCCTAAGTGTAGACTGAGCACCCGCATCGGGCTGCAGTTGGATGTTGTTGGGTGGGTCGGGGTGACGCTGGGGCCAGTGGGTGGCAGTGACAGGTCCCTGGACCAGGTGGACTTGTAGGTCCCACTTGCAGCTGGGAGGACCCTAATAAGTACTTGCTCCTCTCCATGGTGGGCCCCAGACCTTGGGGACAGCAGGCGCAGCCCAACGTAAAGGGCAGCTCAGCTCGTCCCACACGGAAATCTTCCCTGCCTCGTTCTACCGACTCGAGGGTTGGGCTGCAGCGTTGGCGTCAGGTCGGGAGCACATACCATGTGTCTGCTCGCTTTCCTTGCAGAGGACGACTCCGACTCGGACTCCGACTAAAGGCCTGTCCCAGTCCTGGCACCTGAGCCCGCGGCCCTCAACTGCCCTAGACCTGCAGGCCAGAGACCGTGTGTGTTGGGAGGGAGGCGTCGCCAGGCGGGAGCTCCTGGGGAGCGGGCCTCCCTCGCAGTCTCCCCTGAGGCATTCCTGAGCCCCGCGACCTCTCCCCAGGCTTAGCGCTCCAACCACTGCGTGAGGCATCTTGAATGTTGCGCCCCTCTCCCCACCTGTCCCACAGACCTGAAGGCCTTGTGACCTCTCTGCCAAAAGCAAACACGGACAAACCAACTGCGCCTGGCCCTTCCCTTCCCAAGGAAGCACTGATACTTGGGGTAAGGCTTGGGGCAGGCGGCCACCTGCCGGCCCCAAAAGGGGTGTTGGCACAGTGGCCTCTGCTTGTGCAGTCGAGAACGAGCCGCCCAAGATCCCTTAGTGCAGGGGAACAGTTTCCGCCTTGTTCCAAAGCGGGGACACAGGGGTAGTGTGGGTTGTGGGTCTCGGCACCAGAAGGGGCCCCCACCCATAGAGACCACATCTCCAACGGGCCTGGTCTCAGGCTGAGTAGCTCTGGCGAGGCCTGGAGGCGGCTGGCAGGCCCAGCCATGACATTCCTCTGGGCCCAGCAGATGAGGGGTCCAGGCAGGGCGCGTCCAGACAGCACAGCACAGCCCGAGCCTCTGCACGGTGCCTCCAGGGCACAAGTCCTGCGTGTGGTTCTTCCATTTTTATAGTTTCTGTAGTTGTTTTTTTACACAACGAGCTTTTTTTACACGGCACTTCCTGTGAACCGAGAGTGAATGAGGCAGAGTCCCTGACCCACGTTTTGGGTACATGTAACCTTGTCCTTCCTGCATGAAACGCCTAACCTGAGAAGGAAGCTATAATGAATTAAACCATATTGACCACTGTGGGGGGGGGCGTGTGTTTACCAGGGCCCCACCCTGAGCCTTGACCACATCAGGTTTCAGTGGCCACACAGCTCACAAGCCGCTGCCGTCTCCCCTGGACCTGGACTCCCATCATGCACTTGTCCAGGTCAGCACGATCCTGAACCCCCTTCCCGTTGAAGCACGTGCACAGTAGCCCCTAAAGAGCCAGAGCGCGGCAGGCTCAGAGCAGGCAGGCATCCCAGCAAAAGCCAGGAGGGGTGCACCGAGGGAGTTCCCTCCCCGGCCACCCAGGGCCTCCCCGTGGACCTGGGAACAGAACCTTTGAAGGGAGGTGACTCGGAGCAAGAAAGTGACACAAAGAATACACTTGTCTGTTTATTAAACAAGGACTCCTTCATAACAATTTAATACAATATTAGCGATGAGTGTTGAGAAAATTATTTTCCTCTACATACAAAAATACAGATTTGAACACAAAACAATCAGGACAAGTACCATGAAAAATTGGTCCTTCAAGGAAACAGATGGAGGGCAATTCGAGGTGTCTGCTATTAGGAGAAACCAACAGGAGCCAAGACTAGGACCCCCAAAATATGCCAAAGGGTCAAAGTCACACTTGAGAGCCAGGCAGAGCCAGGTGACGCCTGCCCCCTGAACCCGGTCAGCTATCAACCTGGCCCCATCACCCCAGTGAGTACCGAAGACTAGTTGCATGGGAGGCGTTACTGGCCACCCAAACTGACTTCCTGACTCATCAAAAGGACAAAAGCTACAGTGTCGGGGCGCAGTAGGTCCCCTTCATTCTGCAATGGCTCAGCTAGTCACGCCAGCATCTCCTTGACCGTGTGCTAGAGATGGGGACGCAAGAAGGGTGTGGTCTCTGGGGCTGGGTCCCAGGGGTGCTCCCCAGTAGGGGCCTGTTTTGTTCAAACTGAAAGGCAGAAAGGGCCTCTGCAGGGGCCAGGGGGCCGCTGTGTAGAAGGCGAGCCCCTGCGCCCAAGGGACTCCCCTTATGGGAGACCACTCAGGTCGGCAGGCAGCGGGGCGTCCCGGGGTGCCCTTCAAGGCAATAGCAGAGCCCGTGCCCTGGAGGAACCAAGGGCACGGCGGGCACAGGGGCTCATCTGTTCCCCCTCAAGTGGGCGGCCACTCTCCTTTGAGGGGAGCCACGGCACCCCATACAGAGCAAGTGGCTCCCACATGCCAGGCACGATGCTCCAAATCAATCATTATTTCACAGAAATATACTCTTGCTCTCGGACTATTTAAATAAGCAGAAACAAGATGCTGGGGGAGGAAACAGCAGAGAGAACAGGAATAACCATTATCACTTGCTTTTTTTTTTTTTCTTTGTCTCCATTACTTAAGGGAAAATAGCCAGACCTCCAAACCAGCACTGCTAAAATCAATAGCAAGAACACAAGCTAATTTATCATGCTACAAAAATAGTGTTATCTGTTTCAACTAAATGTACATCTTTTTTTTTCAGTTCCATGATTAACAAGTGCTTATGTGACACACAGAAGGCACCAAGGTGAAGTGATTATTATCTGCCTTAAGAGATACAAAGAATTACCTAAGTTGAGGGGATACACCACCTATAATAAATAGTTTAGTGTTTTGCCATGGGTTCCTGAACCCCAAGAAATTTCAACATATACAAATAAGGTTTGATCCCTCACATTCTCTTACAGAATCAAACAATTTATGGAATGCAAAGTACTGGTATAATTCACATCAGTTCATTTTATCATGAGGCAGGATTTGAAGACTCATTTTGAAGGGCTCTCAAGAAGGGTAGGCGGGTGGCCACTTTCTGTGAGCTGAGGCCAACTTAGGGGGTCTATCCAGCACCCTGGAGCTGTCTTCCCACCTCCAAGTCCCAGATGTGTGATTTCCTCCTGGCTGCAGAGAGCGGTGTGGCACTGAGGCGAAACTGTCCAACCAATACTGGAAAAGGTAGGGAAGCCACAGGGTTCCTGGCAGGACGTGAGCCTACCTGGTACAGGTACCAGGGCCCCTCTCTGCCGCACCAGGAGGGGGTACAGGTACCTCAAGTTTCATCCAGAAATTAAACTTCTCATTTCAGTTTTGGATTTCTTAATCTGGGGGCCACACCCGGTATTCACTCAGTATTCACTCCCGGCGGGCTCAGGAACCATCTGAGGTATTGTGGATCAAACCTGGGTCAGCCATGTGCAAGGCAAATGCCCTACCGCTGTACTATCGCTCTGGCCCCTCACCTTTTCAACCCTACACTCACCTAGCTAGATTAGAATCATTCATACCTTCCATCCTTTGAGGCACGATTACGGAAAGAAACCAGGCTCCTCCTAAATCCCCACCACGAAGCTGATGAAGGCATTTGGGAGTTACCAGAACGAGAGCACTCACTAGAGTTCAGGCATTTGCCCCCAGAAAGGCGCTCGGGCCCTTGTGTACTGCGCACCGCAACGAACACTGGAGAGTGTGGCCAGGTAGCAGGCAACAGATTAGATCCGGAAGTGAAACAGGGAGGCAGCGCTCACCCCATGGAAAAGGACCCACAACCTAAGATTCATTCTAGGCCAGTTGCCACTGATGCAAACTCACGTGAGTTTGTGGGTTAACTGACTTCTTTACTGTAAGAAAACTAGAAAAGGGGGGAGAGGTGAAATCCCCAAGGTTGAGAAATCATGTCTAAATGCAATACAGATATAATTTAAACCAAAAGACACGTCAGGAACCACCTCTCTGCTTCAAGCCTAAGGCAATGCAAATACTGTCTACCAGGACGAAGAAAAGCCAACGGAACCTTCACTTTCAGGAGAAAACTACAGGACTGGGGCTTGGTAGCATGATTTGTCTCGTGAGGCACCATATACACTGGACAAAGTCTAGACAGTTACTGCAGGTATATTCAGAGACGACTTAGAAGGAAATGTC
Organism: Cryptotis parvus; assembly: GCA_021461705.1. Classification (NCBI taxonomy): domain Eukaryota; kingdom Metazoa; phylum Chordata; class Mammalia; order Eulipotyphla; family Soricidae; genus Cryptotis; species Cryptotis parvus. The sequence continues at coordinate 125,327 of JAJIBD010000351.1, forward strand.
AAATATTCCAAATTACCATCTCAACCAGATAGTTCTTAGGAGCCATGGAGAAGAACATGATTTGTTGTTTGGGCGCCACACGCAGCCACCCTAGGGCTTGCTCCTGGCTCTGTGCTCAGGGTCACTCGTGGCAGGGTTCAGAGAACCGTATGCGGTGCCAGGGACTGAACCTGGGTCAGCTGTGTAAAATGCAAGTGCCCGACCCACTCTGTGGCCCAAGAAGCATGTCTTAGAGGGACAGCACGAGGCAGGTGGTGACCGCATATGGTGGCACTCTATCCTGAATGAGTCACCCACTCGGTCCCCCAAGTTCCTCCCCAAGCCGTGAGGGAAAGTGGTCCCACACTTACTCTGGAACTGATGTCGGGACCCGACACCACACTTTCCCGAAGACGACCACAATGAAGATAGGAAGGTCGCTAACCAAGGACACGCTTTCAGTACTGTCCGGCAGGATACAATGAGCTGTAGCAGCAGCCCCCAGAGCAGTCCCACGTGCTGGCCAGCTGTCCCCACCCACCAAGCCCCTCATCTGGCTGGTCTTGAGCATGGGTGCTGCTACGAAAGACCTGAAGATAAGAGAAAGCTCTGGAGACTCCCGGGTCGGCGAGGGCCAGAAGCAGCTCTGGGTCTAGCCTGAGCTAACAGGCAGCCCTTGGCCTCCTAAAGCACCTTCGCCTTTTGCTGCCTGTTTACTCTGGCTCCGGGGAAGTGAGCTAAGAGAAGGGCCAGGCCTCGGCTTAGGGCTCAGTGCTGGCTTTTTTTTTTTTGATCTTTTTGGGCCATTGCTGGCAATGCTCAGGGGTTACTCCTAGCTCTGCGCTCAGGAATTACTCCTGGCGGTGCTGGGGGACCATATGGGATGCCGGGATGGAACCCGGTCGGCTGCCTACAAGGCAAATGCCCTCCCCACTGTGCTATCACTCCGGCCCCTCAGTGCTGGCTCTTCCATCATGGGGATGGCGGCTCTTCAGTCACTGCAGCGGCCGCAGCTGAGCTCCACACACCCATTAAAGAGGTGCAGAGACTCAGCCAGAGATCAAAGTGTGGTACCTCTTCCAAAGAGAAGGGGAGGGCTACCCTCTGAACAGCACACGAGGGTCTTCAAGTAGGGGAGCCGGGGGCTGGAGAGACAGCTCATTTGGCTGAGTGCATGCTTAGCACACAGGAGGCCTGGGTTCGAGCCCAGGCGCTGCATGGCCCCCACAGCCCGTCAGCACTGCCAAGACTGAACCCTGAGTATTGCCCCCACCTCTGAAAAGTGGCTCTGGGGCCACCCTGAGGACAGGACAGATGGAGGGGCTGTTCGGGCTTGCTCACTGCTCGCTGTAGCTCACATATGTGTGCAGGCGGGAGTCAGCCTTCGTCTCCTTAGTGCGGATGGCTCAGCCCAAGCCTGAGTCACCGAGAGCTTTGACGGAAGACAGAAATGAGACGAAACGAGGGTGGAGGTACTGTCAGGAGACGCAGAGCTATCCAGAAACATCCAACACAAGGGGAAGCTAAACGCCCCACGGATACCCACTTGCCTGAGCCTTCCAACGGGACAGATACCCCAAGGGCTGTGCACATGTGCGTATGTGTGTAAGAGAGAGGGCTAGGAGTGCATGTGTGTGTTCGGTCCAATGACACGGTCTCCAGACTGGACAGGATTCCGCAGTCTTGCTTTGTGAAAGGGAGACAGTTCCTCTCAGATGGCGCCTGCCCTTCGAATAGCAACCCAGTTCCTTTAAGTCAAATTTCTAGGATAGTCCAGTCTGACTCTGCCTTTCCCTTCCTTCCTGCTGTGGATCAGCACAACTGTGAGCTGGATGAAAGGGAAAACCCATCTCCTTCTCTGCCTTCACCCGAGTGAAGAGAAGACTCCGAAATATCACATCAACCAAGCCAGTGCCAAATCAACTTGCTGTGGAGATGTCAGCGCCTGCCTCCGTCTAAAACCACGAGTGCGAAGGGTTTTGCCCAGCCCATCTCCAGAAACAAATTCACACACATGCAGCCAAGACACTTCTCTTCCAGTCCGCACCATGGAGAGGAGCCAAGATCAGCCCACCAGAAGAAAGGAGCCACACAAGGGGTGCCTCGGCCGTTCAACGGTCCAAACCACCAAGTGACGGGCGGCAAAATTAGGATTCCTTCGATTGGGCAAAAAAATAAATAAGATGTAAAATCCATTTAAGCACCCCTTCCCCAAATTTCAACTGTCTTGTTCAGACAAAGGCAACAGAACCTCCCCAGTCACCACGGACCGGTCCTGCCCGGCACACCCCCACCGGGTGAAGACAGTATGGTGGCCCGGCACCAACGGGGAAAAGCCCAGACGGGCCACTTACGGTTATGGTGGAACTAATTAAATATAAAGGAATGTATTTACAAAAACCACGGGAGGGTCTCACAGCACAAAGGAAATTAAATAGTTACAAGGGCATAAATAATTCCAAAGACTAACTCCTCAGTCACTGTGACCCAAGATGGCGCCACTCGACCTCCCCTCAGTATACCATTTCCGGGGCCTCCAAACCACTTCAGGCCGCCACGACACATCTGGGAGGAGATGGGGGCGGGTGCAGGGAGGGGTGGGGCCTGCAGGCTCCCTCCCACCAGATGATAAACTGGTTTTACTGAAGAGACATGGGGAAATTTGGGCAACAATCCGGTACTAAGTGGTTTTCTGGTGCTTTTGGTTTTATCCACTCTCACTTCAAAGGAGGCTTTTAATGGAGACAAGTAATCTGATCCCGGCAGGGAGTTCTGATAGAGTTCAGGTGGCTCTTCTCAGGGGCTCCACTCAATGCAAGTCCGAAGTCTTTGTGACCCAGGGTTCGGAAGAGAACTGAGGGAGGGAAGCCCAACCTGGACGATGCACACACAACAACGCATGGCAAAGACACATTAACAGATAAAGTCCAGACCCCACCTGCCTCTCAAAACTCGCTCCCTAGCCCCACCCCGAGGCCCACACTGCAGGGGCATGACGGGTCCGGCCTCACGCTGCCCTGGAGGGCTCTGCCACGCTCGCTGGCAACAGACTCGGGCACTGGGACCTGAGGGACCTTCAGCTCTTTGGGTTGCTTCAGCTCACAGCTATTCTCAGAAGCAGACCAAGAGTTTGAATGTGTGACCCAGGGCGCTACCTGAAGGAAACCCTGGGTTGGATCAGACGCTGGGAGCGGGGTGGGGGCTAGCCCTTAGCGCCCAAGCTTCAGAGGCCGCAATGCTGTCACTGCCTCTGGGATTCCTGTGTCATGGATCCACACCTCCACCCCCAAATCGGACACTGCTGTTATGAAGAAGGGAATGGCCACAGGTTGAGGCGGACACTTCCGGGCGCCCACCCTCTACATGGTCACTCACTTATATTCTCTCTCCTAACAGCACACCGAGCCGCTCTGGGGTAGGAGAACGAGCTCCAGGGGTTCTCCAGGCTCTGCGGGGCTTGCCCGCTTCTCCCTTGATGAGTGACCTGTAAACATTAGCAAGTTCCAAGAGTAAGATCAGATAAGTCTAAATCATTCTCCCGGTAAGAGATAAAATTACTCTCAAACCAAAAACAAAGAGAAAAACCCCCAAACAACAGCATCCGAGGACTCGCAGAGTGCATTCTCCCCAGTCATTTCACTTCTCCAAGCATCACTGCAACGTCCCCAACAACTCCCAGCTCGATGTCCACCGCTGCGCCCACAGAGCTGACTCCTGCCTTCTGAAACACGGGGAAAGGTTGTGATGGAGCAAATTCAAGTATTTTCCAATCCTAGACAAACGGGTGCAGAATCACTCTTGAATGCTTCTCAGGCATGACAATGAGCATGCATAGCCTAGTGGAGGCCGGGTCCACAAGACCAGGGCTGGTGGTGGGGGCTGTGCTGTTTTCCCATGGCTTTTACCTGGGAAGGTAAAGTTGCAGAAAACCTGTCTCAGCCTCAGGGATCAGGACAGGGGAGAGAATTGGAAAACAAAATGGTTCCTGGATTCCTGGAGGAGAATGTGGTTGTGGCTGGGGAGCTGACTCATGTGAGGAAGAATCAAGTGACTTCTCAGCAGGGTAGGAGAGGGCGGGGGTCCCTCCCACAAGTCAGCAGACCAGTGGAGCTGTCCTGAGAGGACCCACTTTTTTCCTAGCCCCCTGCAAAGTCCAGATCCAGCAAAAGCGCTCCACCGGCGCACTCGTGGCCAGACTTGTGGGCTGGCAGTCCCAACGGCCCGGGCCAGGGGACGCGGAGCTGGGGAGGCCCACGGAGAGGACGCGGTCCAGGCGCGGCAGGCCCAAGAAGTGCAGCAGAGCGAGAGTGTCAGCCGGCTGCTTCCCCTTCCTGCAGTCTCCCGAGAACCCACAGTTTTGAGAGGCCACACATGGACCCCCTGGGGGCCCTCCGTGTCAGAGGAGAAGCTGGGACCCTGGAGACAGTGAGGGACCAAGTAGACGCAGCAACCGGGAGGCAGCTACCCCCCTCGCCCCACAGTCACCAGGCGCTGGAGAGCCACGGGGCCTCCCTTATCCATTTCTGTCTCCATGCAGGGTTGGGGCCTCACGGCCTCCCAGAGCCAGCTTTGGGGCCACTCTGCAAACCCTGCCCCACACGAACTGCACCCAAGAGGACAAAACGCCAACTGAAGCACACGCAACTCCGGCAGGACGAGGACGGGGGAAACACGAGGGGCAAGGGATGGGCCGGGCGAGAGAGCGAGGCCGCCCAGCGGCGCCCCACGTGTCCAGGCGCTGGATCTCAGGGCGACCGTCCATGTCCCTGGACTCGGTGCGGGCTCGGATGTAGTCATTGGCGCCTGCTGCCGAAGGCTGATTCTCCATTTCTGCACCGCCAGGAAGGTGTTGATCGCGCACACTGCCGCTGCCAAGAAGCCGAAAATCTAGGGAGAAACGGGCCTGGTTAGTCCTTGAGGGGGAAAACCCCTGCCATGGGATTCCCTAGGAAGCGCCACTCAAGCAGTTTGTGACCGCCAGGAAGTACGTGGCCTCTTCTAGTGGTCAGGCTCCAGCCACGGCTCAGTCCTGCCATCCATCACATCCTGCTGCCCGAAGCCCACTGGAGCTTCCCTCAGAAGGATCTGGGATCTATCAAAAAAACCAGGGGTAAGCTTGCAGGGTGGTGGGGGAAAATGGGGACCACGGTGGCGGGAAGCTGGCACTAGTGGTGGGGCTGGACTTAGAACACTGAATGCCTGTGACTATCGCATCATGAACTCTGTAAACCATGGTGTTTAAGCAAAGGGGGAACAAGCGAGTTACAAAAGAAATCAATCGACTGAGCCGGAGCCACAGCTCCGAGCAGTGTGTGCTCTGCGCGGGTTCCGCCACCGTGACGTCCTGCAAGCATCACTAGAAAGGGCAGGGGGAGCAGGGCGGGGAGCAGCCCCACACCAAACCCAAATCACCACAGTGCCGTGACCACTGTTCCCTGATACAGAAAACACAAAATAACACGCAGTCAGAATAACAGGGTCTCACATGCTGCCCAAATCGAACTGCCTGACCCAGTGTTGGGGTGACTAACTCCCTCAATCCCAGAATCCTGACCTGCTCCGCCACCTCCCACCTATAGGGTGAGGAGCTCAGCGACACTGAGCAAGCAGGTCGTTCAGGATTTTTTCCCTACACTTCTGCATCCTCTCTCCTAAGAGTGATGCGTGTTCTTTGGAAATACGGAACAATACAAAAATTCAGGGCCTAGGAGTCTATTTGGTTCCCCACGCTCCAGCAGCCCAGCCTCCAGACAGGCATATCCTGAGTCAAGGCTGCTTTCTTCGTGCAGCCCCATCTCAGGGTATCGGCCCCGAAGCAGCAGGTCAGTGGCGGTCGCCCAGGGCTCCGCTGGAGAGACATCAGTGCTCCTCAACGCTGAGTGCAGACCTCAGAGTCGACCGAGTCCTCCGGGGGTTGCTGGAACTGATCTTTGTTCATTTTGGGCCACACTGGCGATGCTCAGGGCTCACTCCTGGCAAAGCTTAGGAACCACATGCAGGGTCAGGGACTGAACCAGAGCCGTCCGCACACAAGGTAAGTGCCTTAACTCCCACACTATCGCTCCAGTCTGGAAACAAGATTTTTCTCCCACAGCAGTGCTGGGCATCGAACCCAGGACCTCACACACAAAAGTGCTCATCTGCTGAGCAACATAACATCTCCAGCCCAAAAGTGATTTCTGATATGGCGTTTTGAGGGCACTTGAGAAAGGCCCATAAAACAACTTCCTGGCTGCTGCTGAGGCAGCTGTTCTGGGGATCACACCGTGAAAACCACAGGACAGAAATGGAACCACCCCTGCCTGTCCTAAAGAGAAAAAGGACCATGAGGACGCATTTGGGGGTCAAAGCGGGCAGGACACACACATATCAGCCTGCTGGTACTCGGCCGAGCTCACTTACCACGGCAGCAATTTCTGCTCCAGTTTTGTGGTTTAAAGCAGCCAGGACTATCGAAGCAATAAAGAAAAAGAAAGTGCTCAGTCCAGTGTTGACCAAATCCTGAAGAAAAAGAAAAACAAGTCACTGGAAAAGTAATGGAAGAATTTCAGCCATCAGCGGTGCCACGTCTGGCCTCCCGGAGGCTCCCCGAGCCAAGCCACAACGTCCTGGGAGCACCGGCCACTCCGAAGGCAGCAAAGGTCCCTTTACCCGAGAAGCCACACAGCAAAACCCACATTTTAACCAACTTCACTAACTTTGTCGGGAGGGAGCTCCCAAGCGGTGCACAGGGGGCCTCGGAGCCACTCCCTGGCGATGCTCAGTCAAGCCAGCTGGAAGGCTCAGGACAGCGGCCTGGCGATTCTGTACTGCTCAGCACGGCTGGAGTCGCCCGGTTCACACTGCAGGGCTGTGCGCCTCCGGCCCTCAGCCACAGCTCCCTAACCCCATGAGTGTTCTCTAAAATGTTCTGGTGTTGTGTGGAAGGGTCTGGGCGATAGCTGGTGGTACTCGGGTCGCTCCTGCTGGAGCTCAGAGGCTCGGCAGAGTCAGGGCTGAAATCCAGGCCTCCTGCATGCAAAGCACATGCCCAGCCTTTTGCGTGCTCTTTCTCTAGCCCGCATTTTTGTTTCTTAATGACTTATTATTAGAAACCGAAACTGCTAACCCGCTAAGGACATGCATTCTAACTACTGCCCACAACTATCCCCTCCCCTGTTTTTACTGAGACCCCGATTTTAAATGCGCTCAATGAGTTTTGTGTATACCCCATTCCAATGCCACACCCACCATAAACACGTCCAGATCATTCTGGCTTAGCCTGAAGTTCCCTCCTAGAGTCTGGGTGTACTAAAACTGGTCAAATCCTCTCCGACACCCCCTCATGCATTTCTCACATTCCCAGCACCAGCCTTCAGCCCTGAGAGCGTGAGGGGCCAGACCTCAAATTCTTTCTGGAGAGTGTTTCAAGCCTCTGTCGCTAAAGCCTAGGGGATTTCCCCTAAGCTGCTTGCAGAGCAAAGCAAGTTACAGATCCCATTTTCAGAGGCGTTTAAATCCTGTTCACCTGTCAACCGAACAGAGCACAGAGACTGAGAGCCGCGGCCAGTCAGGCCACTGAGCTCCTGTGGCTTCAGGTGAGCCGTGTGGCTTCACTGTATCTGATGTGGACACAGCTGCCCCTCCTGCTGGAGTGGTTAAAGGATTAAGTGGAACATCACAAGCATCGTGTCCAGTCCTGGTCAGGGCTCACTCCCCACTGTTACTACTCTTCCATCAGTGGTCACGCCCGGTTCCTCTCCAGCCTCTCTGAGAACATCTAGGACTGGCTGGATAGTATAGTGGGTAAGGTACTGGCCTGTACACAGCTGACCCAGGTTCAATCCCTGGTACCACATGTGATCCCTCAAACATCACCAGGAGTGATCCACTGAACGCAGGGCCAGGAGCAAGCCCTGAAACCACACAAAAATCCAGGACCTATCAGCACCGAGAGGAACCCCCAACTCATAAGACCCATCGCCTCTTTTTTTTTTTCTTTGCTTTTTGGGTCACACCGGCGATGCTCAGGGGTTAATCCTGGCTCTGCACTCAGGAATTACTCCTGGCGGTGCTCAGGGATGGGATGGGATGCCGGGGATCAAACCCTGGTCGGCACAGGCCAGCCGCATGCAAAGCAAATGCCTTACCCTCCGGCCCATAAAGCTTTTTTTTTGTTTGTTTGTTTTGCTTTTTTTTGGGTCATACCCATCAATGCTCAGGGGTTTCTCCCTGACTCTGCACTCAGGAATTACTCCTGGCGGTGCTTTCGGGGGACCATATGGGATGCCGGAGATCGAACCCAGGCCGGCACAGGCCGCCGCGTGCAAGGCAAACGCCCCTACCGCTGGGCTATCGCTCCGGCCCCCTCATTCTGTCTTAAATTTTGTGGTGGCCCGGGAGTAGTAGTACAGCAGGTAGGACATTTGCCTTGCACACGGCTGACCCTGGTTTAATCACACATCCCATAATGTCTCCTGAACACCGCTAGGAGTAATTCCTGAGTGCAGAGCCAGGAGTTACCCCTGAGCATTACCGGATGTGACTCAAAAAAAGAAAACAAAAATCTGCTTTTGTGGGTCGGAGGAATAGTACAGCAGGTAGGGCACCTGTCTTACACGTGGCCGACCCCGATTTTATCCCAGCACTCCCTCCATAGGGTACCAAGCCCACGAGGGGTGATTCCTGAATGCAGAGCCTGGAGTACGCCCTGAGTACAGCCAGATGTGACCCCAAACAAAATAGATTAGCTGTTTTTTTTCATTTTATTTACTTATTGGGTATGGTGGCGGGGGGTAAAGCCAGGGCTTCCTACATGCAAGGCAAACACTCTCTCACCAAGCATTGCCCAGGCCCAGCAGCTCTTTATAGAGATGCAGCAACTCAGTCCCAAGCCTGTGCCAGGGTCCCTGACACACTCTCCTGTCAGCGCTCCCACAGTGAAGCACCGGAGGCGTCTGCCAGCAGGCCAGCTTGCAGCTGGTAAGTGTGAGTGACAGGCCCAAGAGCCAGATTCAAGTCAGGAAGGCTCCAGCTGCCCTCAGCTTGGGCAATGGAGCTGGAGGGGTGAAAAAGAATATAAATGTACTTTGCAAACCAAAGACCACTCAGAAATGGGGAAAACATTTTGGGCACAAAACTAAGGTTGAACATCAAACTCTGTAGCGTGTAGATATGAATGACGGCTGTGTAAACAGAACTGTGACCGAGGGTCAGTGGGAGCAAAGGTTCTGGAGAGGCCCACGTTATTTGCCTGTGAATTCCACATTTGGAAACTCATCTTAACTGTCACGTCAGTACAGAAATGGTCAAGTATTAGTTAGAATGGCGTTATTTTAAATAGCAAGATAAAGGAAGTAAATAACACATTTAAGGCTTAGGACTGCTAAATAACACATTCACAGGATGGAACATTAGGTAGCCATTAAAAATGATCATATAGGTCAGAGAGACGGCTCAGTCGGTGGCGGACTTTGCGTGTGGGAGGCCTGAGTCTGATTCCCTGCACCATATTCCCAAGAGCCATCAATAGCATCCTCTCAGGCCCCCAGCACAGAGCTGGTCTGGCTGAACAAAAAACCATCTATGTACTATCCCTACTGCCCTCATGTATTATATCCAACAAATATATCCAAAAAATGTTCCATTAGTTTTTTTTTTTTTTTTTAGGTCACACCTGGTGATGCTCAGGGGTTACTCCTGGCTCTGCACTCAGGAATTACTCCTGGCGGTGCTTAGGGGACCATATGGGATGCCGGGGATCGAACCTGGGTAGGCCGCGTGCAAGGCAAACGCCCTACCCACTGTGCTATCGCTCGGTCCCAGCTCTATTTTATATAGCTGTATATTTCATATAAATGATATTCATGATTTTAAATTAAAAAAAAGCATGACTTTAATGATTTCAGTTTTCCACCCACATATCAAGAGAAAGCTGTCTAAAAGGTTCTATCCATGTATTACAAGTGGTTATTGTAATAATCACATATGATTCTTAACAGCTTTACAGAAATAAAACCCTTGTATCACATAGACATTTGGGTTGGACCACACCTGGTGGTACTCGGGGGATTACTTCTGCCTCAGGGGGCTTACTTCCCCCCCACCCCCCCGGTCAGGACAGAAAAACAGGACAACACCAATCCCATCTCTCAAGTCAGCCTTCCATTTTCTTTTTTATTTGTTTTTTGGGAGCTACACCCTGGTGATACTCAGGGGTTACCCCTGGCTCTGCACTCAGCATCACTCCCTTTTTTTACATTAAACCACCAGGTGATACACTAAGGAATCACTCCTCACAGTGCTCAGGGCACTAGGATTGAACCCAGCTCAGCCGCGTGCAAGGCAAACCCTCCCGCTGTACTATGGCTTCAGCCCTTGGAAGTCTGCCTTCTTTAAGCCAGGAAGCTCAACGCTCACTCCCTATCGGCACACAAGGCTACTACTGGCCCCTTGGAATATTCCATCGCCCCACGGGGGCAGTACTCTCACATCAGGACACTGATAATCTCTAGGTCACCCAGGTCTAGAAATGGCGTGACTTAGTAAGGGGCAGAACATGCTTGGAATTCTAGACAAAGAGGAAGTCTGGGGGTGGTGATTTACTAGAGTCAAAGCACCACCCAGGGGCCTTCCTGCCGACCTGCCCTGCACTAGACTATAGGGCGGCATGGCTTGGGGACAAGTTTGGTCCCTTGGCTTGTTCCCTCACCAAGCTCCCAGAAGTCAGAAAACCTCGCGCCCACACAACCACAGCCATCCTCAAGGTCCGGACGCCACACGGGGACACAGCCTGATTCCAGTAGTTCGTGAGCGCAAAGTGCCTGCACAATATCTCAAAACCTAGTATAGCACAAACTCGTGGGAGTCCGAGGCTGGTAGGTCAGAGAAGAGAACAGCGTGCTGGTAATCGTTGAGAATGATGGTACCATCCGAGAACTGAACATTGAATATAGCAAAAGGTACACATGATAACCTCTAGATGTATGCATTGTAATCCACAACGTGTAAGAGAGGAAAGCAGAATGGAGAGAGGGAGGGAGAGGGAGAGAAAGAGAGGAAAGATAGAGAGGAGAGAAAAGAGGTAAAGAACCTGCCATAGATGCAGAGCTTCGCAAGCGGCTGGGGAGACTGGAGCCCGGCTCGCGCCGAGCCCAGCTGACGATGGGATCCCGAGGAGGGCAGATGGGTTTTGGGTGTTGGCCCATCGCCTCTGGGGGTCCCGGAAGCAGCCGGATGAAACTCGCCCATCACACTAGCCACCATCTTCGCTGTCCGGACGCTGAGAAACTGACCCACGACCAGATCAACTGAGCAAAACTGACCCACGACCAGATCAACTGAGCAAAACCAGTTCGAGCCCAGGTAGGTGGCTCCCAGAAGCGGGGAATCACTGGGAATTCGCCAGATGGAGTCAGGGTTAAGCCACTCGCCCCCCCCCTCCATTTTGTCGAGCCTGGTGGACCCGCCCAGGAGCGGCCCGGGGAACCAGTATGCAGAGCTTCGCAGCGGCTGGGGAGACTGGAGCCCGGCTCACGCCGAGCCCAGCTGACGATGGGATCCCGAGGAGGGCAGATGGGTTTTGGGTGTTGGCCCATCGCCTCTGGGGGTCCCGGAAGCAGCCGGATGAAACTCGCCCATCACACTAGCCACCATCTTCGCTGTCCGGACGGCTGAGAAACTGACCCACGACCAGATCAACTGAGCAAAACCAGTTCGAGCCCAGGTAGGCGGCTCCCAGAAGCGGGAATCACTGGGAATTCGCCAGATGGAGTCAGGGTTAAGCCACTCCCCCTCCATTTTGTCGAGCCTGGTGGACCCACCCAGGAGCGGCCCGGGAACCAGTATGCAGAGCTTCGCAAGTGGCTGGGGAGACTGGAGCCCGGCTCGCGCCGAGCCCAGCTGACGATGGGATCCCGAGGAGGGCAGATGTTTTTTGGGTGTTGGCCCATCGCCTCTGGGGGTCCCGGAAGCAGCCGGATGAAACTCGCCCATCACACTAGCCACTATCTTCGCTGTCCGGACGCTGAGAGACGGCCTCGTGACCAGATCAATAGAGCAAAAGCCAGTTTGAGCCCAGATTGTGCGGCCGCTTGCGGCACGGCGGTCCACTAAAATAGTGAAACAGTAATGTCTTTTAATGCACTGTATTCCACAAAGAGCAGGAAAGTTTATAGGGAAGGAGATATAAAGACGAAAGAAATGACATACAGAATCTGCCAAGTAGTTGAGGTGCGGGAGGGGGAGGGAGGTGGGGACATTGGTGATGGTAGATGGGTTTGGGCGGAGGGGATGGGTGTTGGAACACTGGATCCAAAACTCTACATGAGCATCTTTCAATTGTATGTCTAAAATGGTGTAATGATATTTGGGGGGGAAAATAATAAAATTAAATTAAAAAAAAAAAAAAGAACCTGCCATGAAGGCGGGATTGGGGAGGGGGAAGGGAAGTGGGGACATTGGTGGTGGGAAGGGGGCGTGGGAGGAAGGATGGGTGCTGAAACACTGTATAACTGAGCATCTTGTAATTGTATATCTCACAATTCTAAGAAAAAAAAAGCACCACCCAGATTCTGACCACATTGATGGTGACCTCCTGGTTACCCAGGTCACTGTAAACCGTTTTGCATGGCGGGTGAGGGTCTCACATGCAAATGAACTATGTGTGTAGGATAAAACATCAAACATTTGGTCCCTCCATCTCGACATTTTTTTTTTTGGGGGAGGGTCACACCCAGCAATGCTTAGGGGATACTCCTGGCTCTGCACTCAGGAATTACTCCTGGCCATGCTCAAGGGACCATATGGGATGCCAGGGATCAAACCCGAATGGGCCACGTGCAAGGCAAACACCCTCCTGCCTGTATCCTTCTGGCCCCCCACCTCAACTTTTTGGCTCCAGTTGGTGTTAGGTTCCTGCAGCCTGAACTACAGTGTTTCACCTTCTGAGGTGTCCGGCATCTGGAGCACATCAACTCCATTGGCAAAACGTATCAGGCTTCTAGGTCCTGTGTGCGCTTGCAAGAAAAACCTGATCAAAGACGGAAAGAGTGGGGGTGTCAGTATAAGCAATGGGTGTTTGTATATGGGACTAACAGACATCAGACATGATGCTCCCTAATGCCCACCTGCGGGAGTCGCCATTCTATGAGAGCCAAGGGGCTCTGATCTGCCCCTGTGTCCATCAGGTTCAGCACACTTGGGCTGGCCGTCCTGTCCCTATGAATAGAGCTGGGCACTATGTGTCCTTGGAAGACTGGCTCCTGTCATCTGGCCATATGCAACGTTAGTCCATTCGTGTCACAGCAAGCACCAATGCCCTTTGAACCATCAAGGACATGTCCCTGTACAAAGGCACCGTTTTCTGTCTTTCCATCCTCAGGCAGGCGCTCCGGCTTTTTTCGCTGGGGGTGATAATGAAGCCCTCGGCTATGAACTGACAGGCTTTCCTAGGGATTTGTTTCCCCTGGGTGGGCACATGACCTCTAGGTTCGGTCCCTCCCTCCCTTTCTCCTTCCTTCTCTTCTCCTGGCTCTAACCTCGGGAATCACTCCCAGAGGTGCTCCGAGAGCCTAATGCGCCGCCAGAGCCCAAACCAGCGTCGGCTGTTTGCCGGGTACCCTTACCCCGCGCTGCCTCCCTGGGCCCTTCTCGTTTTTCTACAATAAGGATTAAAACAGGAATACTGTGAAGTCAGTCGGCATCAGTTCCTCGGCCAGGAAACAAAATCAAAGCTTGTAGATTCAGCCTTCATGTTAAGAGACCACATGGCATGTCTTCAGATAAGAATCGGGGGTGGGGGCTCAGGTGAACACCGATATTTGCTCTTCGGGCAATGCACTTACTGGGACGTGGATGCTGATACTGGCCTTCCAGCTTGTCAGCCATCCCCACCATCTAACCTCTTCCCAAACACTTGTGCTTCCTATCTGGCCCTAAAATGCCCAAGATGCGCTCCTTATGCCAGGAGATGAGAGGAAGGTCAAGGATAGGAGCTAAGCCATCAAACCCCACTTGTGTGTGATTTCTGGTCGCCTCTGCGCAACACCAGGAGCGACCGGCCGGAGTGCAAGCACTGCCAGTCACAGCAGGATCTGGCCAGGAGGATGCTCATCCAAGGCTCAAAAGCTTCGTCTGGCCCAGAACTAGGTTTGGCTCGTACCATGTTTAAAACAAATTTGAACAAGCTAATATCTGAACACAGAGGGAAGCACATAAAAAAAGTTCCCCTCTCCCAAACAACAAAGGCCCTGCACACCGAGCACACAGGGACCCTGGTTTGAAGCCCCCGCCCTGGAAGCACCACCCCAAGCACACCTGGAGTGATCCCTGAACACCGCCAGCAACCGGCGAATAGCCGGGAATAAGGCAAACACCTTAATCCTTGCACTATCTCCCGCCCATCTGGCATTTTCTCTGAACCTTTCCTGACCCACTTTGGCCTCCCGCCCATGGAGTCCACAGCCGCCTTCTTTGTCTAGGTTCTTCCCGTGCCTCACCCCAAACTGGAGCCCACAGCATGCGCGGCTCCAGGGGAGCCAGGCCCCTGTTTTTAGTCCCCAAACCTGGCACCAAGCAGACCCCAGCAGATCAAAGAGGAGAAGCTGGTGAACAGGTGCAGCACCAGCTGTCACCACAACCGCTCTGACATCACTAGGGGCCGGGGACAGGTGTTACGTCTACGTTCTAGGCCCGCCTGAAGTGGGGCCACTCACAGTTGGTTCAAGTGGTCCCATTTGCCAAGAACCCATCGGGAATCAGCAATGACGGCAAATGCCATTAGACGGAGCAGCCGCAGTGCCGTGACAGTCAGGGTCAGCCCGGAACTGATCACAATCCCAAACACCCACAAGCTTGGGGACGTGGGGGGGCACATGGAATTCACACATAGCAGTGCCCAGGGATCAGTGAGGAAGGGCCTGGGGGGGGAATAAGCAGAATGTGCTGGGATCACACGATGATCAGCTCTGTGCGAGCCTTATCCCTCTACTATCTCTCTGAGCCCCAGGACCGGGATGGCCAATGAAGGCAATGGTCTTGCCTCACGGATGCTTTTTATTTTGCTTTTTGGGGGTCACACCCGGCGATGCTCAGGGGTTACTCCTGGCTCTGCACTCAGGAATTACTCCTGGCGGTGCTCGGGGGACCATATAGGATGCCGGGGATCGAATCCAGGCCAGCATAGGCTGGCCATGTGCAAGGCAAACGCCCTACCCGCTGGGCTATCGCTCCGGCCCCTCATAGGGGCTTTGATTAGAGTGTCTGTGAGGTTCTTTGAAGCCACTCGTCCACTACACCATCACTTTAGGGGAGGGGGGAGTTGAGGTGAGGGTGGGAGTTTGGCCACACGCAGTGGTGCTCATGGCTTACTCCTGGCTTTGTGCTCAGAGATCACCTTAGTAGGGGAGCTAAGGATCAAACTGAGATGAGCTACATGTACGGCAGGCGCCTTATCCCTGTACTATCTCTCTGCTCCCATCACTTTTAGATGGCAGTTCTGTCAATATTCCCTCATGGACAGCACCTGGCTTATCTTAGCAGCAACCAAGGGCAGAGACCGCGTCACTCAGAAGGCTGGAGCACACATTTTGCATGCAGGAGGCCCAGGTTCCATCCCTGGCATCACACAGGTCCCAGAGTACTGTCACGAGCCACCTCCACGCACTGAGCAGCCTCCAGCCCGGCGTGCCAGAGTGAGCCCCCAACCCAATAAATATAAACAGCTGGAACACTAAACTAAGTTCTCTCCCCAGAATGAACCGCCTCTGTCCTGAGACTAAGACCCAGTCTTAAACACCCATCATACTGCTCTCAGTTCAAAGCGCTCTCAAGGGCCATTAAACCTTCCCTCAGCTCCTAGGAGTCGAAGCCCAACGGGACAACACAGGCTGCAGCTTGTCAGAAAGACCCCACCCCAAGGAACACCAGGGGAGTGGCACTGCCAGGCGAGGCGACAGGCTCTGGCCTCCCGACCCCTGAGGGGGAGCGTACAGGCAGCACCAGCAGAGATCAGAGCTTGCGGGAGTGTGAGGCTTGGCGCCTGCTCAACAGCTGTGACGCCACGTGGATTTCCTCCCACAGGGACAGAAGGTACAGAAGGGACAGGCAGCCCATCCTGCCTTTCTGCCTGCTGGCTTCCTCTGAGCTTCTACTTGTACTTATTTGCAAAGAAATGAAAAGAAAAAATAAAATTCATCATGAAGTTCCCCTTCTTGTTCAGCAATACAGTGAATGCAGCAACACAAACTCAGGAAAAGAAACCAGTGAGAGAGAGAGAGAGAGAGAGAGAGAGAGAGAGAGAGAGAGAGAGATTGCTATAGGCTTAATAAAATTCCTAGGCAGGGCCAGAGCAATAGCATAGCAGGTAGGGCATTTGCCTTGCAAGCAGCTGACCTAGGTTCGATCCCCAGCATCCCATATGATCCCCCAAGCACCACCAGGAGTGAGCCAGGAGTAACTCCTGAGCATTGCTGGATGTGACCCAAAAAAGCAAAATAAATAAATGAATGAATGAACGAAGGAGGGAGGGAGGGAGGGAGGGAGGGATCCCTAGACTTTGTAAATTCTCTGTTCTCATTCATTCCTTTTCTTTCTTTTTGTGTATGGGCTACACTCAGTTGTGTTTAGGGATCACTCCTGGTGGACTGGGGAACCATGTGTGGTGCTGGGGATAGAACCTGGGTCAGCTGCCGGACTCTCTCTGGCACTCATATTTTCAATTCTTTCAAAATCAGAACTTGTGGATTCAATATGAAAACAATATGCCATTCTATTTTCCATTGCTACAGTATGAGAATCAACACCACAATCTTTTCAGAGGATCATGAGAGTGAATCGACATCTTTGAAAGCGCCAAATAATCCTGCTAGGATGCTTGCGCTGTTAAGAAAGATACAACTGGGGGCCGGAGCGATAGCTCAGAGGGTAGGGCGTTTGCCTTGCACACAGCCAGCCCCTGCCGACCTGGGTTCAATCCCGGCATCCCATATGGTCCCCGAGCACCGCCAGGAGTAATTCCTGAGTACAGAGCCAGGAGAAACCCCTAAGCATTGCTGGGTGTGACCAAAAAAAAAAAAAAAAGATACAATTAATTTCAGTTGGCCCAGTAAATAAATTCAAAATTTCACAGCTCACTCTGATGGTGGTGACAGTGTAGTGATCTTATACAACACAGCCATGAAAGCTATTGCTACTTCAATCATGTTACCTAAAATACAATAAAAAAGAAAATGTCAGAGGCGGAAGGGATAGCACAGCAGAGCATTTACCTTGCACTCTGCCAACCTGGGTTCAATCCTCAGTACCCATATAGTCCCTGAGCACTGCCAGGAGTAACCCCTGAATTTTTTTGGGTGTGACCCAAAAAAGAAAAAAAATTCAAGTCTCACAACTGAGGGCCAGAGACAACAGAAGGCGTGGGTTGCTTGCCTTGCAGGTGGCCAACCGGAGTTTGATTGTCACTATCCAGTGAGACTCACCAGGAGTATCCCCTAAGCACAGAGCCAGGAGTAAGCCCTGAGCACAGCCAAGTGACCCAGAAAACAAAATGAAAACCAGTTGAATTACATGACAAAAGAGGTCCAGAAAAAGCTTTGCAGCTGGAGCGAATCTTTTGCATGTCAAAGGCTACATCCCCAACACCTCCTGGTCTCTGGAGCGACCCCTACACACAGCCAAGAGGAACTCCCCAAGCACCACTGGGAGTGCTCCCTCCCAGCCCAGCCAAGTCACAGCAACAAGGAAAGGGAGGTCGTCACACGCAAAGTGGGGGATCTGCCTTCCCTGGGAGCCAGGATGCTTCTGCTCTGCGCAGAGGCAGGCCGTGGCCTGGACTCACAGTCAGGTTCCAGTTGATCTGCGGGATCCTCATGTGCAGGTTGAGACTAAACAGGATCAGCAGGACACCCGTCACCACGAGCGCACTGCAGCTCACGAACTCAAAGAAGTAGAGGCCTTCACACGGGGAGCACTCCAGGATGGTCCCGATGCAGATGAACGCAATCAGGGCCAGGACCTGAGTGGGGAGGGAGAGTGGGCACATGTCAGCTTGGACACCCCCATCACTGCCACATGGACACACCAGCCCCACAGACAGTGGCTGAGCCCTGCCCCCACAAACACTGCTTTCCCAAGACGACCTGGGAGGGAAGACGCTCCAGGAGCAGAGCACACTTGTAGCACAAACAAGGCACCACATGTCCCATCCGCCACCCCACCCAGCATGCCGGGGTGGCCCCGTGTGGATTACCCTTTGTTCACAGCCCTCTCTCCTACTTTGTTGCAGGACACCTAAAAGCCTAGGCCTCTGCATCTGCCCTGGATTGCCTCCTGCAGGTCACTTCATAGATAGAATGTGGCAGTCTTATCTGACCATGTATTCTGTACTGGCTGATATAAATATTCTCTCATGCTACCACAATCATCGTGGGACTAGCTAGATCTTACCAGCATATTTGCCTGGTCACGTTGGATCTCTAAGTAATTAGACCAGAGAGAAATGCTGTTTGCCTCCAAGCAAGCAAGCATGGCTCCCTGATAACTCAAAGGCAACTAAAATACAAAACTACCGTGAAGTAGATGAGACTCTTGTGAAGGCTTGGAGAAATATTTAACTGGCATTAGTATTAGTCTTTGGTACAGAGACATGCCATCTCAGAAACCCCCTTCTCTACCCTATAAAGGCAATTCCAGGCAGATCTTGAGGTGCTGATTTGATCCTTCCTGCCAGGGGAAGTTACATTTAGCTTATAGCTTCTCCCAGCTCTGCTAAGAGGCTTTTAATTAGGTCTGGGTCCTTGTAAACAACCAGATGGTCTCCTGAAGTTGCTACATTCTATAGAGCTATTTTCCTGTTTTCATCTCTAGATAGCCCAGCCCAGAATGGGCGGGCTGCGGAGTTTGGGAGGATTTCTAGCTATAAATTAAGCTGCAAGAAGAAAGAAACTCTTCCCCCTTTTGCCATTTCGGCTTCCCTTGGTGTTTTGCTTCTCTGTCCTCTCCATTCTCTGTTGGGCCTCAACACGTGGTGGCAGCCATCTTGGCCTACACCTGGCTGGGGCCTATCTGGGAACCCAGAGTCCGGAGGCTTTCCCTGCTCTTGGATTGTATATTGGAACCTATGATAGTAAAGCCCTTTTAAAACTGCATCGGATTCCTGAGTCTTCATCCATTCCCGCTGGCCGGAGGTAGAAGGGAACTCGCTTCCCGGCACTGTCGGGGACCCCCGCACCCCCCCACACACACACTACTTGCCAACCCTGGGTTTTGAATTGTAAATAAAAGGTTGTTTCTCTCTTTCCTGTATGCCCTTTACATATTCTTATGCTAGAACAAAGGCTTTTTGTATAGACACAGGAAGACAGTTAAGGTGATACATTTGTGATATGGATTTAATTAACTCTGAATTAGTTACTGCTGGGCATCCATCATACTTCCTAACTTAAAACCGCAGTTGCCCTTACACTGATTCTAATTCCTTACACCCCAAAGGAGAGTCCCATCGCAGGACTGGATGGTCCTAGGCCAAGCCATGAGTAAACTACCCTGGTCTCGACACAGGACGGACTAAGTGTCTGAGCAATATAATAAGCTAAGAGTGTGGTCATGGAACAAACTCTGTCCTGGCCCAAAGATAACCAGTAGATTAAGAGGATGGTGTGGAGGTTAGGAATAAGCCCACCTGGCCAGAGGAATGTAGCCTGGGATATATGGCGAGATGTCCCCAGAGAGAGGCACACTATAAACGTAATCCCAGGACCCCGCTGAGCTCCAATAGCCCTGGACCTCCCTACACCAACGAATGCAGCCCCTACTAGAAATAATGACCTGGGGCTGGACTGCAGGGGGACCCCTCTGATCCCCAGCAGCACGGCCAGGTGATCCCTGAGCAGAGTCAAGACACCACCACCGGATGTGGCTTAAAAGCCTAGGGGTTGGAGAGACAGCTGGACTGAGCAGCGTTTAGCCTGCAGGAGACCCAGGTTGGATGTCAGTACATGGTCCTCCAAGCACTGCAGGAGCGCCCTCACCCAGTGGGCGGGAGGCGGACCCCGAAGCGTGACAGGTGTGGGCGGAAGCGGTGAGGCGGGGGCAGACCTGACTCACTCCTTAGGAAAGAGCAGCTTTAGGGGCCCGAATGGGAGAAGGACCCGAGTCTTGTGTGAACAGCTGAGCCCCAGCCAGAGCAGAGGGCCAGTCTCTGCCCTGTCT
Source organism: Cryptotis parvus (assembly GCA_021461705.1). Lineage (NCBI taxonomy): Eukaryota > Metazoa > Chordata > Mammalia > Eulipotyphla > Soricidae > Cryptotis > Cryptotis parvus. The sequence goes on from JAJIBD010000351.1 coordinate 145,493, forward strand.
AGCCTGTCCTCTGCCACGAGGGAGGTGGATGTCGCCGACAGGATTCTGACTTTCGCCTGTTCCCCAGAGCAGGAGGGTGGTGGCCTAGTGGGACCCACCCAAAGTTATCAGAACTGATGTGTGGTGCAGGTGCCACTGGGACAGCCTGCTGATGGCTGCAGAGGAGCCGGGGAAGCCTCCTACCCCAGCTCAAACTCCCTAAAGACGAGGACCCCTGATGCGTTCATAACCTACACTTGTTCAAAGCATCATAATGCGGCAGACCCCGGTTCGATCCCTGTACTACATATGGTCGCCCAAGCAACAACACCAAAGGCTGGGGCCAAAAACCAACTTTAGAGGTTTTTTTCACAACCCCCATTCAGGTAGGTGACCCCATCTGGGTCATGACCCAGTTTGAGAAGCCACCAGGTTATTCCTCTCCCGGGAGAACCTTGGTGAGTTAATGTCTGGAGGAGGAGGCCAAAGGCTGAGTTAACGATCCAGTGATGAAGGAGACGGTCAGGTTGGACTGTTCTGGGGGAGAAGACGGCCAAGAGCGAAAGTGGCCTTGGCCAGGGGCTAAGTTACAGAGATGGCGGTGGTGTGACAGAGCAGGAGAAACACAAGAATTCAGGAGAAAGTGGGCCGTGGCGCATCGGGTCAGTGGCGGGGGCCTCAAGGGGCTTGAAGAGGGGGCCGGGTATCTGTGAAATCTACACAAGTAACTACGATCAGTGAAGGCTGCTCTCTCCGCCCCTGCTTCTGAGCGGTCCAGATGGGGACGGAAGTGCCAGGGGTACTGAGGGATGAATGGCAGTCACTGACTCTGAGGTGGAGGGCCAGGAGACAGCACAGGGCCTGCGTGGCCTGCTCCCGCCCAGCATGGCTGCTGTAACCCAGAAGGTCTCGAAGCCACGGAGACCCTGGTGGTTCCCAGAGCCACGAGGACCTGAGCAGCTCCACAGCCTCAGACTGTAAGTACTCAGCCAGACTAAGTATAGCCGGAAGAGGTCCCCGGGCCTCCTGAGCACTGCTGGGAGACAAACCCACAAACAAACTTGGGGGTCTGGCCTTCACTTCCACATCGCTAAGCTTCTACAGCTTCCCACTGGGCAAACCACTCTAGCCCCAGGACACACTTAAGTTCACATTCGTGTATTTCTAAATACTATTCTATCGAGTTCCGCATTTCTAATTAAGCCACTTTGTCTTACGAAGTGGACCTCCAAGGTAGAGAAAGCGATAGTACAGCAGGTAGTGTTTGCACACAGCCCGCTTGGGTCCCATCCCCAGCATCCCTTATGGTCTGTTAAGCCGCGCCAGGAGTGATTCCTGAGTGCAGAGCCAGGAATAAACCCTGAGCACTGCCGTGTGTGGCCCAAAATGCAAAAAACAAGGAAGAAAAAAAAAAAAGTGGATGTTCAAAACTGTGCGGTCAAGTCCCTCAAAACCTGGCTCCACATTCGGGTCCGGGCAATGAAGGGAGAATGGGCGGCCGCCACCTGTAGGTCTGGCCGCCACTGTGTCCCAGAGCACGGTTGTGCCGTGGCAGCCAGACATGCTCCAGGGCCAGTCAACTCACCGAGGCCCTGCGGTCGCGTGACTTGGGGGAAGGAAATCTCCCTTGGAGCGAGCCACTCAAGTCGGGGTCTGTTTATGGCCACAGCTGGTGCCAGCACAAGCCCACCGAGAGGGTGTCTGTTCACCTGCACATGCCCTGGGCGTCCATGGGAAACCACTGTTGACTCGCTCTTAGTGACACGGGACCCCTAACGTCTTCACACACAAACTCAACACAGGTCAAATTATTAAACTCTCTACAACAGAGCAGTGCATTAGATAGCTATAATTTTGTTGAAACTAATACAACCCTAGTAACAAAATACGGGGAGGATCAGCGTGAGCCCAATAGAACTTGTGAATAAACTTGCAAAATTACAAACCAAAGTGAGCGTTACTCCAGGTATGATGAAGGG
>JAJIBD010000352.1:0-51616 GCA_021461705.1 Cryptotis parvus
GAAACTCCATCAACTGGAACCAAGGCAAACTGCCTTGGTTTCCGCGGACACCGGGTGCTGCGCTCCCGGGACCAGCTGCAAATCTCCCCCACAAGGTGTGTGTGAGCCCCTGCGTCTCCCCCGCGGACCCAAGCTGCCACAGAGGAAGAGCAGAAAATCCATCAATGGGAACCAAGGCAAACTGCCTTGGTTTCACACCAGCCCCTTGGGCCCTGCACTTCCTAGAACATCCCAAAACTCAAAACGCGAGGATGCTGAGTGCGTCAGCGTGACCCTCTTACTACCTATCTTGCATGAGGTACCAGTGATCCTTGGTTCCTACATCCTTGCTACCCACCCAAACTCTGCAAACAGACCAGACACCTACTAACTGTACTATATAGTCACCCAAGACCCCACATATGCAACCTACATTAGTCATAATGGTAAAGCAAAGCAAAATTCAATCCAAGCTCCGTGAGTGAAGTCACTAGTCCAGATGAGCCAAGCAATACCAATGAGTTGTATAACCTCACTGATAAGGAATTTCAGAAAGAAATGTTAAGGAGTCATAAGGAATTCAAAGAAGCAATGGAATGCAAACTCAATAAAATACAAGAAGACATGATAGAAGAAGTGAGGAAAATGCAAATGGAAATGACAGATATTAAAAATGAGGTAAATGAAATGAAAAAACAGTGGATAGCCATCAAAGCAGAATAATAGCTACTGAAGAAAGAATGAGTGATCTCAAAGACGCAGTTCCAAAGATTCTCTACACAACACCAGAAGATAGAAAAAAAGACTCACAATTACCAAACAGACAACAAGAGATAATCGGGATGAAGCCAGAAGAAACAACATAAGGATCATTGGGGTCCCAGAAGGGCAAGAAGAAAACCCTGATGAAGAAGAAACTGTCAAAGCCATCATTGCTGAGAAGTTCCTGGAACTAAAGAACGCTTGCCTCAAGATCCAGGAGGCCCGTAGGATACCTGCTAAAAGAAACCCCAACAAGAATACTCCAAGACACATCTTAATTAAAATGACAAAAACTATAGATAGAGATAGAATACTGAAATCAGCAAGATCAAAGAAGGAAATCACATACAAAGGAACATCTCTAAGATTTACAGCAGACTTTTCTGATGAAACAGTCCGAGCCGGAAAACAATGGTTGGATATTGTGAAAAGGCTCAATGAACTGCAGGCCTCACCAAGAATTCTTTACCCGGCCAGACTCACATTCAGATATGAAGGAAAGATACACAACTTCATGGATAAGCAACAACTCAGGAACTTCATGGACTCAAAACCAACTTTAAAAGAAGGACTGAAGGGTCTACTGTAATAGGACCAAACCCATAAGCACAACAAGCACAAACAGAAAGATGACACAAAATTCGATGACAATAATCTCCCTCAATGTCAATGGTCTAAATGCGCCAATTAAGAGACACAGAGTAACAAAATGGATTAAAAAATTGAACCCAACATTCTGCTGTCTACAAGAAACACATCTGAATAATCAGAACAAACACAGACTCAAAGTCAAAGGTTGGAAGACCATTCTCCCATGCAAACAACTCCTTCAAAAGGCTGGTGTGGCCATATTAGTATCAGATAGTATAGAATTCAGGCTGAAAAAGGTTAGAAGGGACAACGAAGGCCATTTCTTATTACTTAAGGGGTATGTACACCAGGAAGAAATTACACTACTAAACATATATGCACCCAATGAGGGGCCAGCAAAATACATAAAACAATTGCTAAGAGACCTCAAAGAAGACATTAACAGTAGCACAATAATAGTTGGAGACTTCAACACTGCTCTATCAACGATGGATAGATCAACAAGACTGAAACTCACCAAGGAAATATTGGCCCTGAAGGAAGAAATGGAAGAAAGAGAGCTAGTAGATATATACAGGGCTTTTCATGCCAAAAAAACTGAATACACATTTTTTCTCTAGTGCACATGGAACATTCTCCAAGATAGACCATATGCCTGAGCCACAAAGCATACCTCAATAAAATAAAAAGATAGAAATTGTGTCAGCTATCTTTTCAGACCATGATGCACTGAAAATGGAAGTTAACCGTACAAAGAAACAGGGAGTCAAACCAAACACCTGGAAACTGAACAGCTCAATCCTGAAAAACAAATGGGTCATAGAAGAAATCAAACAGGAAATCCAAAGATTTCTGGAAACAAATGAAAATGAAGACACCAACTATAAGAACTTATGGGACACGGCAAAAAGCCGTGTTAAGAGGGAAGTTTATAGCTCTGCAAGCATTCATCAGGAAACAAGAAAGGGCCCACATAAATAACCTGACTACACAGCTGAAGACATTAGAAAAAGACCAACAAAAGGAGCCCAACCCAGGCGAAAAAAAGGAAATAATAAAACTTAGAGAGGAAATCAATGAGTTGGAAACCAAAAAAACAATCCAAAAAGATTAATGAAACCAAGAGCTGGTTTTTTGAAAAAATAAACAAGATTGACAAACCATTGGCAAGACTTGTAAGGATAGGGAAAGAGAGAACCCAAATAAACAGAATCAGAAATAAAAATGGTGACATCACAACAGAAACCACAGAAATCCAAAAGATCATCAGAGATTACTTTGAGAGCCTGTATGCCGTGAAACATGAGAATCTAGAAGAAATGGATCAATTCCTGAAGTCCTATAACCTCCCACGGCTGAAACAAGAAGACCTCCAATACCTGAATAAGCCTATCACCATCGAGGAAATAGAAACAGTAATTAAAAGTTCCCAAACACAAAAGCCCAGGTCCAGACGGATTCCTAGTGAACTCTACCAAACCTTTAAGGAGGACCTACTGCCAGTCCTTTTCAAGCTCTTCCAGGAAATAGAAGAAACAGAAACACTCCCAAACAGCTTCTACGAGGCACATATCACCCTGATACCCAAAGCAGGGAGAGACAACACAAAGAAAGAAAACTACAGACCAATATCCCTGATGAACACGGATGCTAAGATCTTCAACAAAATACTAGCAAACAGAATCCAAAGACTCATCAAGAAGATTATACATCATGACCAAGTAGGATTCATCCCGGGAATGCAAGGATGGTTCAACATTCGCAAGTCAATCAACATAAACCATCATATCAATAAGAGAAAAATAAAAACCATATGATCCTATCAATAGATGCAGAGAAAGCATTTGACAAGATCCAGCACCCGTTCATGATTAAAACCCTCCAGAAAATGGGAATTGAAGGGACTTTCCTCAAGATAGTTACAGCCATCTACCAAAAGCCCACAGCGAGCATCATTCTAAATGGGGGAAGAGTTGAAATCCTTCCCCCTGAGATCAGGGACAAGACAAGGTTGCCCACTCTCACCTCTTTTATTCAATATAGTACTGGAAGTACTTGCCATAGCAATCAGAGAAGAAAAGGACATCAAGGGCATCCAGATAGGCAAGGAAGAAGTCAAGCTATCATTATTTGCAGATGACATGATATTATACCTAGAGAACCCTAAACTCTCTACCAAAAAACTCCTAGAACCAATAGACGCATATAGTAGAGTGGCAGGATACAAAATCAACACCCAAAAGTCGGTGGCTTTCCCTATATACAAATAACGAAAGAGAAGAAAGGGATATTAAGGAAACAATTCCATTCACAATTGTGCCACAGAAAACCAAATCCCTAGGAATCAACATACCCAAGTGTGTAAAGGACCTGTACAAAGAAAACTACAAGATATTGCTCCAAGAGATAAAAGAGGACACAAGGAAATGGAAACATATTCCCTGCTCATGGATGGGGGAGAATCAACATTGTCAAAATGGTAATACTCCCTAGAGCTCTGTACAGATTCAATGCAGTCCCTGTAAGGATACCCATGACATTCTTCAAAGAAATTGACCAAACACTCCTAAAATTGGTGTGGAACAATAAACCCCCCAAGGATAGCTAAAGCAATCCTCGGGAAAAAGAAGATGGGAGGCATCACCTTTCCCAACTTCAAACTGTACTACAAGGCAGTAGTAATTAAAACAGCATGGTATTGGAATAAAAACAGACCTGTGGACCTATGGAATAGAATTGAGTATTCTGACACCAACCAACCTCAAACACATGATCATTTAATCTTTGATAAAGGTGCAACGAGTCTAAAATGGAGTAAGGAAAGCCTCTTCAACAAGTGGTGTTGGGAAAACTGGGCAGCAACATGTAAAAAATGAATTTGGACCTGTGTCTAACACCATGCACAAAAATCAGATCAAAATGGATTAAAGATCTCAATATCAGACTTGAATCCATAAAGTACATTGAAGAAAATATAGGAAAAACCCTCCACGACATTGAAGTTAAAGTCATCTTCAAAGGTGAAACATCACTAGCAAGCAACTAGAAGAAAACATAAATTATGGGACTACATGAAACTAAAAAGCTTCTGCACCTCAAAAGAAACAGTGACTAAGATACAAAAGCAGTCCACAGAATGGGAAAGAATATTCACCCAATACCCATCTGATAAGGGGTTAATATCCAGGGTATATCAGGCACTGGTAGAACTTTTACAAGAACAAAACAAACAACCCCATCAAAAAATGGGGAGAAGAAATGAACAGAAACTTCAGCAAGGAAGAAATTCGAATGGCCAAAAAACATATGAAAAAATGCTCATCATCACTAATCATCAGAGAGGTGCAAATCAAAACAACAATGAGATACCACTTTACACCACAGAGACTGGCACATATTCAAAAGAGCAAGAACAACAAGTGCTGGCGTGGATGTGGGGAAAATGGACACTCATCCATTGTTGGAGGGAATGCTGGCTGGTACAGCCTTTTTGGAAAACAATATGGACATTCCTCCAAAGACTAGAAATTGAACTCCCATTTGACCCAGCCATACCACTCCTGGGAATCTACTCTGGGAAACAAAAAATACGCAGCGGAAACACCATCCCTACTTTTATGTTCATAGCAGCATTATTTACAATAGCCAGAATCTGGAAGCAACCAGAGTGCCCGAAAATCGATGACTGGATAAAAAAGCTCTGGCACATCTACACAATGGAATACTATGCAGCTATTAGGAAAAATGAAGTTATAAATTTTGCCTATAAATGGATGGACATGGAGAAGATTATGTTGAGCAAAATTAGCCAGAAGGAGAGAGACAGACACAGAATGACTGCATTTATCTGCATAACATATAATATATATATATACATATTATGATACCAATATTGAAGGTCAAGTGAAACATATATCAGGAGGTCTTGTCAAAGGTGGAAATTATCACAAATGTGTGGGAGTCAGAGGCTAGGTAAGACAGAAAACGGAACAGTGTGCTAACAATTGTCGAGGGTACTAATGCCAACCTAGAACTGAGCATTAAATAGAGGCAAAAAGATTCACATGACAACCCTTTAATGTATTTTCTGTAATTCATAGTCTGGAGGGAAAGGAAAAGAGAAAGAGAGAGAAATGGCAAGAAATAAAGAACCTGCCATGGAGGAGGGCTGGGGGAGGGAGAGAGGGAACCGGGGACGTTGGTGTGGGAGATGGGCACTGGTGGCGGGATGGGTGCTGGAACACTGTATGACCAAAACCCAAATATGAATTTTTTAATTGTATATCTTTGTAATTGTTAAAAAAATTAAAAAAATATGAATTGGAATGGAGCAATATTACCATGGGTAAGGTGTTCACCTTGCATGTGTCCAACTTGGGATTTGTTCCCTGGCATCCCATATAGTCCCCAAAAGCTGCTACAAGCAATCCCTGTGCACAGAGCTATGAGTAAGCTATGAGCACCACCAGGTGTGACCCGCCCCCCACTCGGACTATAAAAGAAAAACAAATCATGGATGCCTGGGAGTCTTTATGGAGTAAATACAATTGCTGAGTTTTAGGTCCTACCACTTTTCTCTCTAACACTGTAATAAAAGAAATTAAAGTCAACTAGATATATATTTTCAAAGCAGTTACTTTTACTCTCAATTGACATTTTGAATCTCCTTAATTTGCCAAACTCTCCTCGCTTTTAGTTAAGGCTTCACAATAACTAGAGATTTTTTCATTTCTTTCATCGTAACTAGTATATAATTATGATATCTATATACTAGTTAACTAACTGATAGACTAGCTAACTAATAATTAACTAGTAATACTGCAATTTTTATCTTCTCCTCTATATAAAAAGGATTAGTAATAGTCATCATATATATATATTTATATTTTTTATCTTGTGTGCCATACCCAATAATTCATAAAGTTCTTAGTTCTGTACTCAGGATCACTTCTGGTGGTGCTCAGGGTCTATGTAGTGCTGCAGATCAAACTGAGGTTGACGCATGTAAGAAATGCTTCATTCCAGTACTCTCTCTCCTGCCCTCCCATACTTGAATGTAAATGCAGTTTACAGTCTCTGTCTGGAGGTTGCGAGGTTTGTGTTCCAGAGAGTTGGGGTTGGGAGATAGAGAAATGTGTTGAAAAAAAGCCATTGCAGGGATGTTCTGCTTTTTACTTCAAACCCACAGGATTTATAACTATCTATATTTAAAATTAGTTTGTTTAATATGATGCAAATATTTTCTCTTCAAAAAATACCAAAGTCCAGGATGATTCACTATTTTCCTACATTGTCATCCTCAGAGATATTCTAGTATATGACTTTAATTTTTGCAGTTCCTTGCTCTGACACCATTTCTTTCCCAATGGCTATTATGAAGGGTAAGATATTTTCTCACTTATGGTTCAACCTATCGTCTGCATTCTATTATTTGCCCTTTAGGAGTACTTTGTTGGACTGCTAGCACATGACACAGACCCACTATTTGCTTTACTTACAATAATTTTATATTTTTGATTATGAAGAAACTCAGGTAATATTTTTGGACTAAATGGATAATGGCTGCAAAACTTCAATTTAGCTTTTGAGTACATTTTATCTAAGAGTTCCATCTTCAGGGATCATTCAGTAAACTCTGTTCTTGTTTATGAAAGTGAGTTTAAGTAATAGGAACTTAAGCTTTATGGACTGAATTGTATCTTCCCCAAATGCCAATCATATGTTGAGTCCACAACCCTGAGGTGACTGCATTTGTAAATAACACTTTCAAGGACTAATTAAAGCTAGATGAATTTGCAAGACAGGCTTTTTAAAAAAGAGGGTAAAAGAGAGAGACACTACTTTGTAAAGACAGGAGGGGGCCATTTGCATCTCAGTAAGATGGAGCTGACCAGAAATTAAATCTGCTGACACCTTGGTTTTGTACTTTCTAACCTCCATGACTGTGAGAAATAAACTTTTCTTGTTGAGTCACCCAGCCTGTGGCATTGTGTTATGAATACTTAAGAGGATATTACTTTGTGTTTTGCAAATAGAGCTTTGAACCCTTGAAGGAATCTTCGACTTATTTTCCTTTTTTTTTGTTTTTCTGGGTCACATTTGGCAATGCTCAGGGGCTATTCCTGGCTCGGCACTCAGGAATTACTCCTGGCAGTGCTCGGGGGACCATATGGGATGCTGGGGATCAAAGCAAGGTCGGCCATATGCAAGGCAAACTCCCTATCCACTGTGCTATTGCTCCAGCTCCCTTGACTTACCTTCTCAAAAAAGAACTCTTTCCTTTTCTAATTTGAAAACAATTAGCCATATTTTCTCCAGTTATCTGTATCAATGAGATAACGTCTTTAAAGAATGATGCCTACAGTAGAAATTCTTAAGATACTACTTTCTTTCCTAATATGTTCTTGCATCATTTGATCTGAGCATCATTGTAAAATCAAAGTGAGTAATAATGCCACCCGCAGTTATAATAACTCAAAATTATTAATTACTTACAATGATTTTGATCCTAGGCTTAAAAATATTTCCAGTATCTAAATGATATATATATCCTATATATTATTATTCCTTCTAATAGGTAAGGAAACTGAGGTTCAGAGAATACTAGTAATCTTCTCAGGATTATATAGTCCTTACATAGCGGAGCTGTGATTCATATCCGGGACTGTCTGACTCCCAGGGCTGTGTTCTTCATCATTTTCTTATTCCCAACTATATGATTATTGTTCATTCAACCTGAAGGGCACAGGAAATTCAATCACTGCTCTCATGCACCTCACTATCAAGCAGGAAAGACAGAAGTGAAAATCAATAATTAGTAAATAGTGTGATAAATGTTAAATTTGCACAGGAAGTTATTGAGTACAGGAGGACAGATGCCAACTGTCTGAGGAGGCCAGAAAATAGACCTAGAATCAGTTTATGTGACTGACAGAGTTGGAAAGGAAATACCAGATAGACTGAGGGAATGAAGGAGTAGTGTTAGGGCGAGGTTCATTGGAGCTCTACATGGAGTTCTGGGTGCCTGGAGAGAAAGATACTCTAGGAAATGGAGTAAATGAGGCAGAGAGGTTTGCAGAGGTCAGATTATCAAGAACAGTTAGATGAAATACAAACACTTAAGCTGCTGTAAAAAATATGTTATAAAGTCATTCCTATATGTCTTCACCTTTGAAACAGCAGTAATTCACACAAATATATACATTCTACTGTCTATGAGCATAAGGAGTTGAAAATGTGAGAGTAAATCAACAGTGGATGAATATAATAGAAAAACTCATCATAATATATACTTTCAGATCAACCTGACCTCAGGGATACAGGAGGGGGGGCAAGAACTGAGTAACAAGTTGTGCAAAAGAAGACACAGGGCAGCAGAAGTACAGTGAGGAGACTATTGGAAGCCTTTGGCTTTTGGCTATTGGGGAGGGACTGCCATCATAAGCACAGAAGCTCCAGAGGGCTGGTTTGGTGGCCTATGTGGAAGAGACGGATTTCAGGAGAATAGCACTGTGTTTTGTGTAAGTTGAGTTTGAAATGGACTCCTTTATGTTAAAGTTTTTGGTTATGGAAAGAAGGGAGGGTCAAGGCAGAAGGATAGAATTTATGTTTACTTTCATAGCAACACATCTGCAATAAAATTCACTATAGTTTATAAGAAACTGTCCCCACCTTAAATTAATGGTGCCTCTAGAACAATGTATGAAAATTCACAACCCAATTAGCAAGGTTAGAAGTAGAAACCCCACTGCTGGATGCTCTCACCAAGAAGCCCCATGGTGGAGCCACAAGCTTCAACTGAGCACAGATTTCTATGATGAATAACTTTGCACTAGGGGTGGGAGAGGAAGGAGAGGTTGGTTTAAGCGCTGTCCCCCTATCTAGCACAAAGTGTAGGGATAGGGGGCTTAGAACCCCTACACTGAAGAATTAGATACACGTGAACTCAGGAAATCCTAGGAAAAAGCATAATCCAATCACTAGTCTAAGACTCAAAACTCTGGGGCACAAGTCTAAACAGTACCCAATGCCTAGGAAAATGATTCTGAAGTCTATACTTACAGTATTGGCCTAGAAAAAACTATAAAGCATAAATTGCAATTGAAGTTGCTAGTACCATTATCTTGGTACCTTCTACAACTTTACTGAAAGCAGTTATAGATGCCAGAGCAGATCCCCTCTCTCCATACAAATAGATCCTGAGGGCAAATCCCTGAGGAGAGTTACTGCTAGAAAATAGTTCAGCTAGCATGGGTCTGAACACAGTAATTAAGAATACCCACCCCTGGCAGACAGAGGTGCTATTCCTACTCGTCTCTACTTGCCTACTAATAAAAAATTCACACACCTACAGTGAAGAAGCACTCAGAGGCTTCCCCAAGCATAGCCAGTTAGTAAGAAGGACCTACTTTTGCTGTCCTAAATCCCTAGTTCATAACCAGCTAAAATGCCACTTGCCAGATCATGAGTACATATTCCATTGACAATTGAACTTGAGGACTCAGCCTTTCTTAGGCCCTTTTGATACTGTCTTATGAATCACAGCTCATACCCAAGTGACCACAGATCCCTGTCCAGTGTCAGAACTTTATGAGGGTGGCTCTGTTGACACTGATCACTTTGGCATGACTGCAGCACTTTCTACCGTGGTTTTGAATTTGCCACACTGGCATGTGCGACTGGGAACCCCTGAGACCAGGGGTTATCGACACCGCTGATACTTCCAGGCTATTGTGATTGCCTGGCTTATGGCTACTACACAAGTCCACTTGATTGTGCCCCTGGACATACTGATCTCACTCCATGTACTCTGCCTTTGCTCAGGATTTTATGGGGCACCAAATATAATGAATTAGTCTAATGAATTAACACAGGAATTACTCTTTGTTAAGAGAGCAAACTTTAGTGGAAAATACAAGAGCACTAAGTTAACCATCTGAAAAAAGACTTCAAAGCAATGAATTATAAAATACTCACTGAAATTAAAAAATAAATTAAAGAGAACTTCAAGAAGGACAGGAAAAGATTGAGAGAAATGCAAACTAGAATCAGAGCTAAGAAATGTATTAGTTGAACTAAAAAATATAGTGGGATGGAAATAATAGCAGGATGGAAAAAGCTGATGAATGTACTGAAACATGAGTAGTAGAAACTATCCCCAAATGAATACTGTATCACTGTGTCACTGTCTTCCCATTGCTCATTGGTTTGCTCAAGAGGGCACCAGTAACATCTCCATACATCCTGTTCCAAGCAAGTATAGCCCAAGGGCATCTGCTTGCTCCAGGGAAAAGAAGAGCCTCAAACCTTTCTTCAGGTAATGGAATTGAGGTCCATAATTGTTACTAGTTTTTGGCATAAAAAACACAAATAAAACATGGGTAGCTTGCCAGGCTCTGCCATGTACTGACTTAAAAAAATTAAAATATTTGGGTCACATCTAGCCATTTCTAAGAAGTACTCCTGGCTTTGTGTTTATGGGACCCCATGCAGTGCCAGAACTGATCTGGCCCTCCACATGCAGAGTATATGGATCACCTTAACAGAACAGAGCTCTTAGTAGAAAAATAAAATAGCTAAGGACTTTCTCAAACTGGAGAATGAAACAAATACCCTGATGAATTAACAGGATATTTATTAACCCTGATCCAATAAGCTGAAAGATTTACAAATGAAATAAATACAAAAGCAAACACAGACACATTATAATTAAAATAACAAAATCAAAGATGATTTAATTCTGAAAGCAGCAAAAAAAAAAAAGCAAAAAGCCACACAAGGAAATCCCTATAACCTGTCATATTTCTCAAAAGAAACTCAACAACCTAGGCGGTATAGCACACTATAGTTCCAAAACTCAATGGAAAAACTCACCAATTTAAAAAATTCAATGCAGCCAGTTGATCACAAGCTTTGTATAAGTGATCAAGAGTCTTTCAGACAAGCAACAACTAAAGGGATATAATTCACTAATCTGGTGTGGAAAGAAATGCCAATTGGATATCTAGGAAAAGTAAAGAAAGGAAAAGACACCCTACCTAGAAACAGAAAAATGCCTAAGGAATAAACTGTAGGAGAGAAGGGATGTAAGACTGCAGCTCCGTTGAAAGGTTTATACATTGTGAATAAGTGCAATTTATTTCAGACGCAAATATTGTTCCAACATGTGCAAATCCGTTAATGTAATATACCACCACAACAAAAATATAAAAATTATGCAAGTGCATTCATAGACACAGAGCAAGCGGGTATGGGTCACATTAATTTATTATAAAATCATTTAACAAAATGGTGATAGGGCAACACATTAGTCATCTATTTAACTCATAATAAAGGTCACACACCAAAATGACAGCTAACATCACATTCAATGGTAAGGAGGTACACTAGATAAAATAAGTCAAAAGGAGAAAGAAAAACACTGGATAATTTTATTTATATGAAAGAAAGAAAGAATAAAATTAAGAGAGCAGATCAAGCCAAATTCTGACAATAGACTGAAGTTAGCAAGAGATGAGGGGTTACAGAATGAAATAAAAACGGAGTCTCACAGAGTGTGCTGCTAATGTCATGGGATGTCGAGCTGAAGCAGTGTGGAACTGTACTCCCAAACCTTTATATTATCTGATACGGCAATACGAATTAAATTAAAATAAGTTGAAAGAACATTAGAAATGTATTTCTTATTTGTTACTTGAATTTGTAGACTAGAGCAAACGATTATTGAAACTGGGGTCATACCTGTTTACAGTGATGAGTGTGCACAGGAGATTGGATGAATTCTCATGTTGGACCTTAGGAATCAAGTGCTTTCCAGAGACGATGTGTACTGTTCAATCTTACTGTTATCAAAAGCAGCCAAAGAGAAGTCTAAAGTATGGGACTTGAGAAGCTATGGATATAATTAATCTTGTGCTTCAAGTCTAAGAAAAATGCAAGGTGGTAGTTTTCAACAGGATTGAACTCTTATGAAAAGAATTAGTTTAGTATTATTTGCTTTATGTTGTTTTTCAGTATATTTGCTATAGAGATTACATGAAGTTTAAAGAATTAATTAGAAACAAATATAAGGGTCTCCTTCGTTTGGTGCTATATAATTTTTCTATTAATTAAAGCACAAAATATGGCATTTAAAAAGGTGTGCTAATGTAATATAATACCAGGAAGATACAGTGACTGCAATTATTTGTTTACTCAAGGCATCATTAAGTAAACTGTTGGTAGGTACAAAAAAATAACAGACCCACGTGGAAATTTCAGAACAACTATATGTGATGACTCTTCTGTCCCAATGTTCTTTTTTAAGATAATTATAAGAATATAGTATTTTTGTATAAGTGAGAGTAGTGTTAAAACTTTTGAGTACAGTGATATTTTTTCAAACGATAACTGAATAGTATACTGATTCATTGGCAAAATAAGATTATTTTTATGGTTGTTAAGACTGGCTTAAAGTTTTTAGGAATCTAAATTATAGTATACTTTTAAGAGTATTTATTGAAAAATATATGCTTATTTTTTCCTCTATAAAGTATTAGTTCTGTAGAAAGGAAAAAGCAATATGTATTGTTAAAAAATAATGATTATGTAATAGAAAATAGAAAAGTCCACATAAGTGTCCAGTACAGTGATATTTCACAAACTGAACACAATGAACTATACAACTAGACTAATAAATAGAGCTTTGGAATCACCCAAGAGGATTTTCTTTTTCTGAATTCCCTTTCAGTTACAAGATTTCTACAACATGAAATGTGTGTGTTGCATGTGTATATCTGTCCGTGTTGGGGACTTAGACATGCTGGGGGTAGGGGGCACGACACTCCGAGTCCTGGGAGGGGATGTTTGCTCCCAGTTCATTAGTGTCTGTAGTGCCATGTGGTGCTGGAGCTCAAGCAATGTCTCCCTGCATGCAAAGAATGCGCAGATCAATTAAGAATCTTTACAGCCAGAAACCTCAATTTTAAGCAATAAATTGCATCTGATACATTTTTTTATTTTATAAGCTGATAAAGATACACTGAAGATGTTAACTTTATTGGTTCACTTACCTGTTTTCTTATTTTATCTCTAAACTCACTCATGACAGTGATTATAGTAAACTATTGTTCGTTTTTAATTGAAGGACGTACTATAGAGTTAGGGATAGGTTTAGGTTATTCACGCATGTCCAGATGCACATAAGAGAAGAGATACAAGCAGACACAAGTGAGACCAGAGCGATTTGCTTTGCACGTGGCTGACCTGGGATGTCCCCGCATCCTGTATAGACCCCAGGAATAATTCTGAGTGCAGAGCCAAGAATAATATTATCACCATGTATGACCCCAAAACAAAACAAAAAAAGCAGACACATGCACGGGCAGATACACACACCTACAGATGCATGGAGACTGGCACACACAAAAAGAACAAGAGCAACAAATGTTGGTGGATTCAGGGAGAATAGGACTTTCGTTCCCTGTTGGTGTGAATGTCACCTGGTTGGTTTTTCTGGAAAACAACATGGACATTCCAAAAAATTTAGGTCATGAGCTTCCATTTAACCGAGTGACCCCACATTTCAGAATTACTGCAAGACTCCAAAAGCAAAATGGGGAAAGGACATTTGCACCCGATGTTCCCCAATGTCCCTTGAAGTACTATCCACTACCCAAAATCTAGACACAACAAAAGTGTCCAAGAATAGAAAAGCATAGATGATTGGATAAAGAATTTATGGTATATATATATATATATATATATATATATATATATATATATACACACACACACATACATACATACACACAATGGAATATTACTGAGCCATAAGGAAATAAAGTAATGCAATTTTCTGCTATATGGAAGGACCTACAAAGTATCAGACTGGGTGAAGATAGCCAGAGGGAGTGGGACACAGGGTGATCTCCCTTGTATTTGGTGTGTGAAGAGACATAATAGAGAATCACTTGATCTCCACATCCCGTTATTCATGGCTTTGCTCGAGCGGGCACCAGTAATGTTTCCATTTGACCCTACCACGTGCCAGTGTATCCCAATGGCATCTGCTTGCTTCAGGAATACGAAGAGTCTCAAATCGTTCATTCAGGGTAGGGTCTTGATGAAGAAATCTGACCATCTCATAGGTAGGTGGCCATGTGATCTTTTGACTTCCCGTGGGATCCAGTCAGTAATGGCTCTAGTCCAGCAGTCATCTCCAAATCACATTACACGTCCAGCCCATCTGATTTTGGACACCTTGGCAAATGAGACAGCGTCCCTGACTCTGGATCATTGATGGAGGTCAGAACTGCGAATTCTTTCTCTCACTTGAGTGAGGCATAATATTCCAAGCATAGCTCTTTCGATTCCTCTTTGGGAGACCCAAAACAGCGTTCTCATCCTGTTTTCGTAGGGCCCAGGTTTCAGAGGCAAATGTTAATGCAGGGAGAATGGTGGAGTGGAAGAGATGATAGGGAATAACAATACCCAAAGAGAATGGAAACAAAGAATATGAGAACATTCAACGAGAAACATGCCCTTGAAGGGCCTGGGGTAGGTAAACTAGGGGACAGTGTCTATGGTGAAGTGTTCACGTATGAAACCCTATCAATAACAGTACTGTAAACCACCATGTAAAACATATTTTAAACAATGGGCCTCTTGTAGAGGAAGCCTGGTGGGTGGGAGAAAGATGTTGGCAGAAGGTGTGGAGATTGGTAGAGGGCAGTGGGCATTGGTGAAGGGATTGGTATTGAAATTATGTATGTCTGAAGCCCAATCATGAATAACTTGTAATCTCATGGTGACTAAATGTAAAAATATGGCATGATAAAGAGCCTTCTAGACAAACACATACATTAATAGAGCAGTAGAAATTCTAAACAATTGTCTTTTTTTTTTTTGGTCAAGCCATTGTCTTTGACAATTTCAGGCAAATCCAAGAAGTTAGCAATTAGTTTTCAGTATTCTTTTAGCATAAATTTATACATACACTTTAAAAGAACACTTTGTATTTATAGCATACACTTTATAAGAACTAAGAACGCACAAAAGTTACTTGTTCAGTGAGAGGGAGGGATCCTTACCTCATGGGTAGGAATATTTAGAGTGAGATCAGTCACTTGAAAGGGGAAGAAATAGATGTCTTTGGATCTGACTCATCTTCCCAAAAAAGGCATGAAAGAGTAGGTTGTGGTCTTCTCTGCAGAAAATGAAAAGTCACATTGTCCACTGTGACTTTCCATTTGTCACTTAGGATAGAGATAGGGACTAACATTGGGCTTCAGTAACATAATTTTTCCTAGGCTTTCTTTAAATGCAATCTTACTCTTCAACTATCACACAGATGTAGGTGACCAACTCTCCAGCTTAAATACCAAACCAGGATGGCTTTTCTGACAATTTTATCTTCTCCCAGTGTAATCTCTTAAAACTTGATCACCTGGTCACTTGATATCCTGTTATTCATCAATTTGCTCTAGCAGTTTCCAGTAATGTTTCCATTTGACCCTATCGTGTGCCAGTGTAGCCCAATGGCATCTGTTTGTTCGGGGATATTAAGAGCCTCGAACTGTTTGTTTAGGGTCTTAATAAGGAAGTCTGACCATCTTGCAGGTGGGCGGCCACGCGATCTTTTGACATCCATTGGGATCCAATCAGTAAAGGCTCTAGTCCAATGGTCATCTCCAGATCGCATTATATGAGCAGCCCATCTGATTTTTGATGTCTTGACTGATGAGACAGCATCCTTGATTATAGAATAGCGATGGAGGTTGGAACTCTGGACTCCTTCTCTCACTTGAGTGAGGTGTGATATTCCAAGCATGGCTCTTTTTTTTTTTTTTTTTTATTTTTACAATTACTCTTTGGGAGACCCGAATGGTATTCTCATCCTGCTTTCTTAGGGCCCAGGTCTCTGAGGCGTATGTTAATGCAGGGAGAATGGTGGAGTCAAAGAGATGTGCCTTGAGCCAGAGGTTCTTTTGGCTATTTGTTCTTTTGTTCTTTTGGCTATTTTTTCGATGATTTTGAAGGAAGTCCATGCCGCTCTTTTCCTCCCTGCACAACTCAGGTTTTAGGTCATTCATCATGTTGACTTCTCGACCTAGGTACACATAGAGAATTCAAGATGCCACCCTGTCTCATGTTCATTGATTTAAAGAAAGCCTTTGATTCTGTGGAGACTGAAGCCATTATCAAAGCCCTAGCCAAACAGGGTGTTCAAACCCAATACATCAAGATCCTTCGTGAACTATATTATGGTTTCACCACCAGGATCTCACCATTCTACAGGGAAGTGATCATCGACATCAAAAGAGGGGTTCAGCAGGGTGATACCATGTCAAACTCTTCAGTGCCACCTTCGAGAACATCATGCGGCAATTAGAATGGGAAGAAATGGGAGTGAAGATAGATGGTCGGCAACTACACCACCTTTGCTTCGCTAATGACATCGTTCTAATAACACCGAACATTAGCCAAGTGGCACAAATGCTGGCTGACTTTGACCGAGAATGTGGAAAGATAGGTATACAGCTGAATCTCAACAAAACTATTTTCATGAAAAATGAACTAGTTCCGGAGGCTCCATTCACTCTCAATGGAACAAACATCTCTGAATGCAACAGCTATGTGTACCTAGGTCGAGAAGTCAATCTCTTAAAACTACTTAAGAAAATTTTTTCCCTTTATTTTTGGGTCATGCCCGGTGATGCTCAGGGCTCTGCACTCAGGAATTACTCCTGACTGTGCTCAGGGGACCATATAGGATGCTGGGGATCAAACCCCGGCTGGCCACGTGCAAGGCAAACGCCCCTACCTGCTGTGCTATCTCTCCGGCCCCAAGAATATTTCTAAAGAAGCAAATTAATACACATCTGTTTATTAAATTTACTGACCTGCTTTTAAAAACGTTCATGAAACAGGGTTTTGATTGCTATGATCTAAATATTCATTGATGTATTGCTATATTTTAAATGCACCAGTGAATTTTAAATGCATAGGTGACAAGGAGGCAGTTAATAGTATAAATAAATACTGTTCACCCTTTGAAAATGAACCAGAGATGTGAAGAAACAAACCTATTCTTTTCTGATTTGGTAGATTACTTTGGACCATATCAAGAGGGAAAAATTGAATGTGCTCAATTAAAATGAGTGAGAAATGTTAAAATTTTTAATTTTCAGCTTAAGTTAAAAGATAAATTTTATATAACCATATTGCCATTATAAAGTTAACCAGATATGGTTGTCTTTTTCTTGCTTTAATATTAAGCTTCGTAGTCTAAGCGACTGGGCTATAAATAAAACCATTGATGTTAAAAAGGTCATGGTTCTGACCTTTCACATGTTTCTTCTCCACTGTATCTATATACACTGTATACTTTACTGAGAGAAGAGATACTTTATTTAAGAGAGCTTAAACTGTTCAAATTTGTAATGTACTGGGGATTTTGGAATGTCTAGGGGACTTAGTGGATGAAGAACTGACCTTTCATCTCTGAACCCAGACACAGTCCAACCTTAGATAAGTGAAAAGTTTTGTGTCAGTTGCCTGTATGATAAAAATGGTACTATCCACTATCTTTCAACCCAATTAAGCATTACTGGCAGATCTTGCCTCAAGAGGCATGTGAGTATAGAAATGGAATTACTTCTGCTATAGAGGGTGCCTGAATCTTCAAGGAAGGATATTAAGTTTATAAAGGGGAAACATTGCCAATGAAAGACATCTATAAACCCAAATGAAAGTCACCCTCATTCCCATGATCACATGCAAACTTGAGATCTAGGATGCTTTCCAAAATTCATATTTTAGCTTTCATTTGTTATGCCTTCCTATGTGATGTGTAACAAATTGGAATTTTATTACTTTACTGGAAAATACTTGAACTTAATAGTTGTATATAGTACCGGTAGTATGCAGTGCTACTTAATGCTGACTGAGTCAGTTTAAGGTTCACAGAAAAGCATGGGAAAAGTTTCTAAAATAGTAAATAGTGCACAGATAGATGCTTTCATTTTATATTGAGGTATGCCATGTAAAATTATGATGTTTTCATCTTAAATTTACCTAC
Organism: Cryptotis parvus; assembly: GCA_021461705.1. Classification (NCBI taxonomy): domain Eukaryota; kingdom Metazoa; phylum Chordata; class Mammalia; order Eulipotyphla; family Soricidae; genus Cryptotis; species Cryptotis parvus. The sequence goes on from JAJIBD010000352.1 coordinate 18,392, forward strand.
CTAAAATTAAATGAATTTTATTTTCATAGCAAATAATAAAAATAAAATAAAATATTTATATCTGCAACTTTTCAAATATAAAAAAGCAATAGTGCATATAGATACCCATGATTTAATAAGTATTAAATGAGGTGTTAGTTTACATCAGGGAATGCAACATGTGTAAGTTGAAAAATTCAGCTTCATGTTTTATTTACCCAGAAATAATAAGGGAAAGAAGGTTAAAAACCTCTATAAGATATTCAGATAATTAAAAATTCCAGCAATAAAACTGTCAGGGTTTTTCTTGGGAAAAACTTATTATTTAATGGCTGGTGAATTAGGAAAAGTAACCCTACATGAACACCACTTGTTCATTACAGTTCTACCTCATTATTACTTGTTCTTTCAGAATCATTCATATTTGGAAAAGTAATGCAGTGTTCCCTTTGCAAATCTGAAAGCTACCAAGTCCATTGTATGGTATAGGTAGAATACTTAAAATAAGTTGTTATTATTTTTAGACCACATATACTGTGTTTAGGGTTTTACTTCTGACTCTATGCTCAGGAATTACTGCTGGAGAGCTTAGGGGCCCTCTGTAGTGCCAGCGATTAAGCCTAATCAGCAGAGTTTCAGTAGGCAAAAGCCTTACAGTCTTTGCTATGGCTCTATCCCTACTTTAAAAAAAATTTAAGTCATAAGTAATTTAATTTTAAACTTGAATGAAGTTGAACTCAATAAAGGTGAAAAAAATTAAAATTTTAGAATAAGGCAAGAATTAAATAGTAAGGTCTGTAAACTTAAAAATAAGTGAGAGATTTCTGGAGGTTAGATCTTCACTTGATCACTTGACATCTGGTTATTTGTTGATGTACTCCAGCAGGCACCAGTAATGCTTCCATTTGACCCAATCATGTGCCAGTGTAGCCCAATGGCATCTGCTTGTTTCCAGGAATATGAAGAGCCTCAAAACGTTTGTTCAGGGTCTTGACGAAGAAGTCTGACTATCTTGTAGTTGGGCAGCCACGTGATCTTTTGACATGCTGTGGGAGCCAGTCAGTAATGGCAAACGAGACAATGTCCTTGACTCGGGATCATTGACGGAGGTCGGAGCTCCGGATTCCTTCTCTCACTTGAGTGAGACGTGATATTCCAAGCATAGCTCTTTTGATTCCTCTCTGGGAGACCCGAATAGCATTCTCATCCTGATTTCATAGGGCCCAGGTTTCTGAGGCTTATGTTAATGCAGGGAGAACAGTGGAGTCAAAGAGATGTGCCCAGAGCCGGGAGGTTCTTTGTTCTTTTAGCTATTTCTTTGATGCTTTTGAAGGCATTCCATGCCACTCACTTCCTCCCGTGCAACTCAGGTTTTTAGGTCATTCATCATGTTGAGTTATTGAACTAGGTGCACATAACTGCTGCATTCAGAGATATTTGTTCTGTTGAGAGTGAATGGGGCCTCTGGAACTAGTTTATTTTTCATGAATGTTGTTTTGTTGAGATTCAGCTATAGACCTATCTTTCTACATTCTTGGTCAAAGTCAGTCAGCATTTGTGCCACTTGGCTGATGTTTGATGTCATCAGTAAAGTGGAGGTGGTGTAGTTGCCAACCATCTATCTTCACTCCCACTCCTTTCCATTCTAATTGTCACATGATATTCTCGAGGGTGGAGCTGGCTGAAGAGTATTGGTGAAATGGTATCACCCCGCAGAACCCCTCTTTTGACATCAATGGACACTTCATTGTAGAATGGTGAAATCCTGCTGGTGAATGCATAATACAGCTCACAAAAGATCTTGATGTATTGAGTTTGAATGCCCTGTTTGGCTAGGGCTTTGATGACCGCTTTGGTCTCAACAGAATCAAAGGCTTTCTTTGAATCAAAGAATATGAGACAGAGCGGCATCTTGAACTCACTACAAACCTCAATTAGCTTGGTTACCATGTGGATATAGCTGATTGTGCTGAATCCTTTTTGGAAGCCACCTTGCTTGCATCGGTGGTGTCAGTGGTGTCGGTGTCTTTGGCAACACGAACATGGCCATGATCATTGATTCATGTGAATGCCTAACAAACCAGATAGGATGATTACACTTGAAGAGAAGTGGCCCACTGCCAGCAGTTTCTATCTTCGTTGTCTTCGCACGAATATCCACATACAAGGAAGAAGAAATTGAGAAATTCTACATGGAACTGGAGGAGTTCTATAAAGAAGATCACACCTTCTATGAGATCATAGTTGGTGATTTTAATGCCAAGATAGAACCTAGAAGATTGGCCGAAGAACTCCACATTGGGACCCGTGGCCTAGAATGGAACAAACAGGGTGAGAGACTATCTGAGTTCATCATGTCCACCAAGACCATTTATGGGAACTCACAGTTCCAGAAGGCTGAATCAAAACATTGTACATGTGAATATCCTGGTGGAAAGTTCCACAATGAAATTGACCACATCATCTTCAATCAATGGTTTGACCAATTTTGCTGTTGTCACAAAATTCCAAACAGGATCGAACCACCGTCTCCTTTGTGCAAAATTCTACTTCTCGCAGTGGGGAGAAAAGACTGCAAAGTTTAAGAAACAACCTCAGCAACAAAGGAGTAACTCCCGGCCATCCCTGCCTCTGGGCAAACACCTCAGCAAATAAACCTGCGGTAACAGCACAGCACAGAAGGAATGAGAAAGGGAACTAAGAAAGTGTAGCCACGGCGGCTCGGGGTAGGGGTAGGCCCATGGGACTTGGCTGGTGAAACAACTATGCATTCTGGCTGAACACACTCTGGTGATCAATAAAAATAAAATAATGAAAATTTGTCTATTTAAAAAAAAAGAAGAGAACTAACAGAATGACCACCAACTGGGAACTCTTTGGCACCATTGCGGCAACATGGGAAAATGCCATCATTCACAACATTGATGAAGAATACATCCATCTGGCTCAGCACCTCCACAATTGTGCAAAGAATACCGAGAAAGAGAAAAATCACAAAAAGGATGCCTGTCTTCAAAAACCGGTCCAGCTCATGCGCCAATGTGGAAAGACATGAGCCTTAGGCAACCAAATGCTGACGTCCAAGCTCACAAAGCAGTGCAGAGATGTGACAAAGGAAGACCTCAAAGAGAGAAGAACAGAAATACTGGCCGATGCAGCTGAAGCCGGGAAAGCATTCGCAACGCCTGCCTGTCCTTCCCCAACTATAAGACCAAGATGATTGCCCTCTGACGTCCTGATGGATATATCACGTCTTCCAGAAAGGCAATGGAGAAGATTATCCATGACTTCTACTCAGATCTCTTTGATAGCCATGTCCACATGCCCCCATACCAAATTCTGCAGGATGGAAATGTCGTTCCCAATGTTCTTCCTTCTGAAATCCGACTTGCCATTTCAGTGTTAAAGAAGCTAACAGCAACAAGCCTAGACAAAGTCAGAACCGAACACCTGAAGAATCTGCCGTCAGTACTCATCAATACACTGGCTCGGCTCTTTACTCGCTACCTGTCTGAAAGCAAGGTGCCCTCCCAATGGAAAACCAGCAGGACAGTTCTACTGTTCAAGAAGGGAGACATCCATGACATTGGCAACTATCGCCCCATCTGCCTGTTGTCTGTCATCTACAAGCTGTTCACTCGAGTCATTCTGAACTGAATTGGAAGAACATTAGATGAAGGAAAACCATGCAATTAGATCATAAGAAGAGAAGAAAATTGTACTGTACTTAGCTAATCTGGATATTTTATACTATTGGTTTAGCCAAAATTGATCAAATTAAGCAGATTTTTACTGAGTAATAAATTTGTGAAAACAAAATATGAATGACAAAATAATCCTAATTTTGGGGGATGACAATCCGAAGAAAAGCAATAATAAAGATATTAAATATACAAACGTCATGAACTGGAAGTGAAAAAATTATGTTAATGTTTGTCTTCAGTGAAACATGGAACAAACAGATTGACAAAACGTTTAAATAAAATATTAATCACTTGATCATTTGACATCCCGTTATTCATTGATTTGCTCCAGTGGATTCCAGTAACATTTCTATTTAACCCTATCACGTGCCAGTGTGGCCCAATGGAATCTGGTTGCTTCAGGAATACGAAGAACCTCAAACCGCTCCTTGGGGGGTCTTGATGAAGTCTGAGCGTCTTGTAGGTGGGCAGCCACGTGATCTTTTGACATCCCGTGGGATCCAGCGCCTAGATTTGCAATGAGGCAAGGCGGGGGAACTTCGACAAGGGTCAGGGACTGGCCATGAGGGCAGCCGCGCACGACTGTGGCGAGAGGCTACAGTGAGGTCGGGGGCCCCTCTGCTTGCAGCCCCCGCTCCCGGTCAGTCCGGCGGGGCCTCAGAATCGGCCCACGGGCGACACGACACGGACACCTGGCGGTCACCTTTCTTTACCATCTTTACCGCTGCCATGTTCGCTGCTCATCAGGGACCACCAGTGGGACGACCGGGCACAAGGTCCCCCGGTGGAGCGGCTGAAGGGTATGATCTGCTTGTCAGGGCGGAGAGCGACGTCACACTCAGCGATGCCCAGGGATTACTCCTGGCTCTGCACTCAGGAATTATTCCTGGTAGTGGTTAACTCAGCAAGCTACTAAGAGTATACCGCCCGCATGGCAGAGCCTGGCAAGCTATCCAATGCATATTCAATATGCCAAAACAAGAATATTAATATGAGGGGAAAAATAAAAATTCTGGTTTAGTGACAATGATTTCTTATTTTATATTTAAAATGATATGCCTACTACAAGGCTTTTTAAAAGACATTTTTATAATACATGAGAAGAATTTTGTAAAGTCTTATTCTAGAAATAATATCTTTTACACTCTACTTTCTTCCTTCATGGGAAACTCAAAATTCTAAACAGAACAAAAGCATTTCAGTCTTCCCTAATCTTTTCTTTTTTAAATTCAAATATTTTTTATTAAGTGCTAATTTTATTTTGAATTGAAAACAAAACTTTTAGCTGTGACAAGTTCTCCTGGTCTCTGTTTTGCCTGACCTTGTCAATGGCCAACCTAGATCTGACCATTAAATGCAGGCAAAAGATAAACATGATAACCTCTAAATGTATGTATTTTAATCCACAATGTGTAAGGGAAGGAAGAGAGAAAGAGAGAAAAAGAGAAAGAGATAAAGAACCTGCCATAGAGGCAGGCAAGGGGAGGTGGGAGGGAATTGGGGAACTTGGTGGTGGGAAATGGGCACTGGTGGAGGGATGGGTGCTGGAACACTGTATGACCGAAATTCAAATATGAACATCTTATGAAGAAAAAAAAAGTTCAAATTTCACCCTGCCGTATGCATTCCCTTGTAGCATGCTTAACTGTGGCAGTTAGTTACTTTGTTAATTATTAATTTCACATCTGTGTATCACACTTGATATGAGGGGGAAGCTTGTGTGTCCTCCGGTACAATTGCATTATAAATGCATGGCTCAGTGAAGGTGAAAAACCGCTGCTAAGTGAATCAATGGGTCAAATCAGTGAAGCTGTGAGTACCAGTCAGTCCTCAAACTTTCATTTTGACTTAACACAAATATTTCTTACCTTAACACAAAGGTAAGAAATCAAACAGCTAAAATTGAATGGTTTTCCAGGTGAGTTTTGCTATTTGAAGGATATAATATATCATCAAATTTCATTGTCCTGTATAATTTGAAATAAACACTTCTAAAAACCATAGAAAAATCAAATATAGAACCACAAAGTTCACTAAAATAGTTAAGGAAAAATACACTAATTTAACAAGAAATTACAAGTCACTAATGATGATTTGTCCTTTAAATTTCTTGCACACAAAGCTTTATTTAGAAAATGTTAGCTCTATTGTAAACATTTGATCTAAACGAAAATAAATAAATTTTTTAAAAGAATTGTTTAGAGATGACTTTAACTGTCATTTAAAACCATATTCAATAATTCCATTTCTACAGGCACTCAAACACATAGTAAAAACCAATGGAAGACTACTTGCTTTAAAGATGATAACACCTTTGGAATGTTAATAGTGTAAAACTTTCTAAAGGAAAATTATTTCTTTACTGAACACAAAGAGTCAGATTGGCTTAGTCCATTTTGCACCTTTGTGCTAGAGAATCTCTAGGTTTAAATTACAGCAGCTCCAGTCTTTGCTTTTCAATCCCTTAATCCTTAAGAAGCACAGGTTTCAGTTCAAGACAACTTCACACGGAACACAAGAAAAGACTGTGTGAGCCTACCTCAAGTGTGATGATCTTTTTTTGTTTTCAGCTGTGATCTTTCACTGGCATCCTATAGTAAAAATGACTTTGAGGAAAACCAGTGTCAAATAATTGATGCATTTTACCGAAGGACTTTTTTTCCACTATGCTATAATGCAATGCATGAAAAGCAATAAATGCTTTCATGTAAGCCACTTGTACCTGTGGTTTTCATCACTGTTTCACTGGGATCCCTCACATTATGGAACCTTTGTGAGGTGCCTAAGCTCAAATGGAAAGAAAAGCTGGCCTAGGAGATTTTACATCTGGTAGCCTACCCCATTACTTAAATAGGCTACATCTTAAAAAAAAACTACCCAGGTTGAATTGGGCAATTATGTTCTGATCTAAGACATATATATTTGTCAATTATTTCCAGGTGTTTCTTTAAAAACATTTTCTTGATCTATAATTAATATTTTGCTAATGGAACTCTAGCAAAATGCCTCAAAAGCACTCACCATTTCTCTATGCCATAAATGATAAGAACTAATAGTAACCATATTAAGATTCTTAGGTTTTTGAGCATTATCCTAGTTTGTGTCACAACTATTATTTAAAATTATAATATCCAGGTGTGGTATATGGTATTTGATCAAAGGGAATGGAAATGTAATGAGTTATAAGTTTTTTCCCTGAGGACTCAAATTATACATAATGGGAGAGGGTGTGATTTATTTTCTGAGTTATTCTGGAAACTGTTATAAACATCTTTAGTTAAATGTTGGTAACCAGAGTTATTGAATCTTCTGATATTTACCATGTATAGAAGATTAACTTTTTGAAAGAAATACTGAGTTAATTAAAACAAACTCTGTTAGGAATCATTTATATCACCTGCTAATTTTTAATGAATATTTTGAGACTCTTTATGACATGTTCCTAGAATACCCCCACCCAAAAAAATCAAGACTTCAAAATTGACCTTTAGAGAGAACAAAAGTGGCACTTGATTTTTTATGGTGATGAATGCATCCCCTAAATTACAATGAACAGTAGAGCTATAATTTTATAGCAGCATTTCTAATTTTTGTCACATTAATCTTGTGTTAAGATGCTGACAACTTTGAATTACAGAACTGAATTCACTTCCCATTCTTTGGTGCCAGTGAAAACGATGAGTCTTCCCCTTTAAGCAAATGCAATAAGGAAGCATCAGAAGAGGGTTGAACACTTTTTTTTTTGATCTTCCTCAAATATTGTTTGACCTTAATCACTGTCTTCCAACAAGCTTAATGTGACATCACCTTGAAACAAAAACACACAGCTCTCCAGTCTGGCTCTGGAATGAAAAAGCCCTGATTATTAGTCCTCTGTGTGATCTTTTCAGATTGCACTGATGAGATGAAGTTTAATCTCGTTTCTCTCCTCTCCAGTACCACAAACCACAGGCAGTTTAAGGCAGCCTGAAAATCTCTTTACATCTGGAAGAGCAATAATTCATGGGATTTCGTCTGACAGCCCTGACAGGCAGCAGGGCCGCCAGAAACAACCATCTCTTCTGTTGTGCTATTTGCAAAAAAATCAGAAGAGGAGGAGCCGGCACAGGACCACATCCTTCTTTAGCATATGTTAGTGGAGAAAACTCTTTTATTTTCTGCCAGATGCTTCATGAATCGGTACTAAATATTACATAGACAGTAGCTATCACTTCCAAACAAAATTCCTGGGTGTCTGCTAAGCTGCAAAGCATATGAGGGCCTATTGTCTGGCAAGGGTCATGGTTAAATGTGCAGATTTTTTAAAATAGATATTTCAGATTCTCCATGTGATTTATAGGCATTTGCACACCCTGCCGTGCAGGAATATGATACCATCTTCTGAGCAGGATTATTTCGTGAAATGTATATGGGTTTTAGCTACAGTAACTTTTACTGGGCAGCTTAGAATGGCCAGCAAAGTACGAGAATTTACTGCAGCACAGCTTGCGCTGTCAGACTCAGGGTTGGTGTTTATGATTTCTGCAGAAGCAGAAATAAACAACTTCTCCTTAATGGCCTTCTTTATGTGCAGGCAGCAGTGGCCTATCTGGTCTCACAACAGTAGCTGTTGCAGTGGTCTGTCCCGTTTCATGTGGAACCAATGTCTGAACATTTGCATTTCTGAGTTTCTGAATTTTCGGTCACTGTAGCCAGAAGTGGGGAAACAGACTTAAAATGTTTGAATGAGAAGCATTCCAGTCTACTGTTTTCAGTACTATAAATACATCGTGGATAGAATGACTCAATTTTAAGACTCTGACAGGGAGAAGAGAAGGAAAGAGACATTTATTTTCAGATTGGACCTTGTCAATAAACCATGTAAAAATACTCATCAGGGATAATACAGTTAACTTCTTTGAGAGGACTGACTTTTATCCCTTCAGGATACATCACCACTAAACTTGTATTTTAAGGTGTATTGAACCAGTGTTTAGAAATAAAGGAAGTATCAGTACAGACATATGAATGTTTTAAATATATATTTTCCAATTTAGACAACAATAGGAAAATAATTATCTAAAACTTTCCTGATGTAGCTAAGTTTTGAAAGTTCCAAAGAATGTTGACATACATTGCATATAGGAGCAGGCAGAAAATACATTTTTAAAAAAAACGAGACAACCGTTTCATGCCAAAGAAAAACAATTCCCTTGCCAAGCTACACATTGTTAACTTAAAATGTGTTCCATGTGGAAATAGGAAGACTGATTTTTAAGGAAAGGCTAGTGATCTGAAGTCAGCTGGCTCTGTGCCTGTCAACTACACATTTTGGCTTCTAGTTTTACAACTAGAATTGGAAATATTTATTTCCCCTATTTCAGACTAGTTCTTTTCCTTTGCCTAGTAAACCAATGAATTTGCCTGTAAACATGCGTATCACAGAAAAAGATTTCCAGGCAATATGCAAGGATAGAATACTTTACCATCTCTTGTAGGCAGCCCATTATAGCTTAGAAAGATTGTTTTCTATTGTGTTCTCATTTTGTCCAGCCCTTTTGCCAGCATTTTTATATATCATCACATTTTCCGGAAAGAAATGAAATTACCAAAGCTTTCAGCTCTTGAGTTTAAAGTCTTATGACCACAAACATACGCATATTTGGAGGAAAACCTCCACTGATGACAATATTTACCTATCACCATTGTTTAGAATGATAAGCTTCAAGGAGCCTTCAGATGAGCCGTTCTTGATTCTTTGAAACAGTCATTATATTGTGGTCTTGCGAAGGTTAAAGATGATTTCTGAAAGGCAATATGAAACCACAGTGATGAGCAGTGACTGGAAAGACCCTTCAAAGGGAGAGAGTTTCGATGGGATAAAAATGTCCTTTAATTGTAATTGTATATCTCACGGTGGTATAATAAAATGTTAAAAAATGTCATTTAATATTTATTTGTTAGTCATAGCAAGCTTACATTTGGACCACTTAACTTATCCATTTTATAGTTTTATTTTTGCTATTAGGAATACAAGTCAAAAGTATCTTAAATAGTGCTATATAACAAAAATAATGGAATTAGGCCTTTGTACATTAGAGGAGCAGTTCTTTTCTGGCTGGTATGACTGTAGAAGAAACGTCAAATTGTGAAATTTCTCTTAATTTCACTCTTTACAAGACAAGTCTAGAGGTTTCAGTAGCCAGAGTAAAGTGAGTCTAAATGGACAAGGTAATTTTGCAAGTTTTTAAAACTTACAATTCTAGGAGCATAAAGTTCCTCCTTTTAAACATATATCTTTGTTGGAATCCCCAAGTTTATTTATGATTTTGGATTTTATTTCACAGCATTCCAGTTTAGTTTAGCATGATGTATTTAATAACCATGTCGACTGTCTTAATTACCCTATAAAGCGGGTTCCATTGGCATTTGACCCTGCACAGCATTCCAGAGAAACTGCAGGACCATGATAATTACCAACCGCCTGTGAGAAAATTAAACAAAAAAAGCCCAACTTTTAAACCACCATTTTAAACGACCTATTACATCTCAGGAATAAATCATTGATGAAATAGCCTGTTTAACAGGAAAATAGCTATTCCATTGAAAAGAATTTCTCCTTTCATGATTATGAAGAGAATATTAAAGTATTCTTCAGCTCAAAAGGTTAGATTTTATGTCTGTTCAATGCCTCTTAGTGACATATTTTTGTGTAATTTTACCCTAATCAAAGCCTTTCCTATAGAACACAGGCTGCGGATATTTTGTAAATCTTAAATATTTTGTTATACAGATAATATTAATGTACTTAGGTACAATCACAAGAAAAAATATGTTTAGAACCAGAAAACTGAAATTTAAAATAATGAGTACTTTTGAATTATTTGACTAGCAATGTCATTTTAAATACATTTTGGAAACAGTGCTAATCACTCTGTAGAACACAATTGGCTTATCAATTGTTACCCCAGTCCCAAATTTGGGGCTCACTTTGAAGTTATAAAGGTGTGGATTAACTTGACAGTGGTGTCAGCAAGCTGTAACTACTCATGGCTAAATTCAATTCTATTTTATAGTTCTATCAGTTTGGAGCTCTAAAATCATGAAGGTTAAATCTTAATCCCCTCTTGCTCCTCAATGATAAATATTTGTTTTGTAAGTTTCCTTTTATAGTTCCTCCTGTGACATTTGAAATGTACTAGGTTACTTTGTTTTTCATCTCACTATTTCCCAATGATTAGGATTATCACTTAAGTGAAACTCTGTTCAGGTGAGGGCATATGAAAATTGCTAATGTGTGTCCTATTTTCAATAATTTTGACTCTTCTATGTACAAGCAAGATGAGCCATCTAAGATCACATAAAATCCATTTCAGGTTGTTAATTCAGGCCACTTATATTTCTTTGACAAACTCCTGGTGTCCAGAAAATTTGACCAGTGGGCATTATCACTGAAAATAATTAAGTGGACAAGGGCACTTGGGGAGGAATCTCTGGTAGAAAAGAAATCTAAGTTATGTTGTCAGAAAAACGAGCATCTTTATACTCTGTGCCCTACAATGAATTTGTTTTCTTGGTTTGTTTCTCACTTGTAAAATAGAAATAATGGCGGAAATTCACAAGATTTGGAAAGGATTAAATAAAATTATATATCTAAGATGTCATCCTAAGTGCTTGACGAAATTGAGCTGCTCAGTTTTTGGTGGGTTTTATATTTTGGCTATGCCCCAACTGAGATCATAATGCTTTGCTAAAAGTTTTTCCTATTGAAATTCACTCCCAAACTCCAAGATTTAATGCTTGAAAGACATAGCAAATTAGCAAAAAGTGACTGATCATATCTACACAATGGAATACTATGCAGCCATTAGGAAAATGAAGTTATGAAATTTGCCTATAAATGGATGGACAGGGAGAGGATCATGTGAGTGAAATTAGCCAGAAGGAAAAACACAGATGTAGAATGACTGCATTTATTTGCATGACATAAATATATAGATACATATATATGTATACAGGTACACCCGGCAGAGCAGAAACCAGATTTCCCCGTTGTGCCGGCGCAGCTTGCCCGTGATTTACCTTCAAATTACCATAAATATTCTACCCACCCCTCTGAGAGAGCCCCACAAAGTAATGAGAATATAGCGCCCGCATGGCAGAGCCTGGCAAGCTGTCCGATGCATGTTCGATATGCCAAATCCAATAACAGAAATGTTTATTTTCCTGACCCCGAAAGGGCCCTTAATATGGCAGCAGTAAAAAGGCAAACAAGCAGTGCCTGATAAAATTTCATGGCCATCCTAGGCTGCCAAAGCGAAGAAGGACTAAAATGACTGTCTGTACTTTCAATGCCACGTACGCTGGCATCGGAAGCATATATTGAGGATCTGATGCTGCAAGCAAGCGATCAAGTACGACATCATTGGTCTGACTGAGACGAGGAGGTATCAGTTACATCATGCTGTGTTTGACACCGGAGAGAATTGTTCCTTGGAACATGCAGCGAAAGAGGTGTCGGTGGCGTTAAGTGTCCTTGTCAACACGAACATGGCCGTAAACATTGATTCATTTGAATGCCTAACAAACTGAATAGGACGATTACACTTGAAGAGAGGAGGCCCACTGCCAGCAATTTCTATCTTCATTGTCTACGCACCAACATCCACATACAAAGAAGATGAAATTGAGAAATTCTACATGGAATTGGAGGAGTTCTATAAAAAAGATCACACCTTCTACAAGATCATAGTTGGGGATTTTAATGCCAAGAGAGGACAAAGAAGATCGGCTGAAGAACTCCACATCGGGACCCATGGCCTAGAATGGAAGGAACAGGGTGAGAGACTATCTGAGTTCATCATGTCCAGCAAGAACATTCATGGGAACTCACAGTTCCAGAAAGCTGAAGCGAAACGTTGGACATGGGAATCTCCTGGCGGACAGTTCCACAATGAAATTGACCACATCATCTTCAATCGACGGTTTTGTCTGACCGATGTTGCTGTTGTCCCAAAATTCCAAACAGGATCGGACCACCGTCTCCTTCATAAAAAATTCTACTTTCCGCAATGGGGAGAAAAGGCTGCAAAGTTTAAGAAGAGAACTCCCAGAACAACCACCAACTGGGAACTCTTTGGCACCATTGCAGCAACATGGGAAGATACCATCATTGATGACATCGATGAAGAATACAACCGACTGGTTCAGCACCTCCATGATTGTGCGAAGAATGCCGAGAGAGAAAGACACAAAAGGATGCTTGTCTTCAGAAACTCTTGAGCTCATTCGCCAACGTGGCAAGGCACGAGCCCCAGGAGACCAAATGCTAACGTCCAAGCTTGCTAAACGATGCAGAGAAGCTATAAAAGAAGACCTCAAAGACAGAAGAGCAGAAATACAGGAAGATGCAGCAGAAGCCGGGAAAAGCATTCGCACTGCCCAGCTGTCCTTCGCCAACTATAAGACCAAGATGACTGCCCTCCGACACCCTGATGGATCTATCACATCTTCCAGAAAGGCAATGGAGAAGATTATCCAGGACTTCTACTCAAATCTCTTTGATAGCCACATCCACCTGCCCACATACCAAATTCCACAGGATGGATATATCGTTCCCAATGTTCTCCCTTCTGAAATCCGAAATGCCATCTCATCGGTAAAGAAGGGAACAGCACCAGGCCCAGACAAAGTTAGACCTGAACACCTGAAGAATCTGCCGTCGGTACTCATCAATACACTAGCTCGGCTCTTCACACGCTACCTGTCCGAATGCAAGGTGCCCTCACAATGGAAAACCAGCAGGGCAGTTCTACTGTTCAAGAAGGGGAGACATTCACGACATCGGCAACTATCGCCCCATCTGCCTGTTGTCCGTCATCTACAAGCTGTTTACACGAGTCATCCTGAACAGGATTAGCAGAACACTAGATGAAGGACAACCATGCGAGCAAGCAGGCTTCCGGAAAGGATTCAGCACAATCGACCATATCCACACAGTAACCAAGCTCATCAAGGTTTGTAGGGAGTACAAGATGCCGCTCTGTCTCCACGTTCATTGATTCACAGAAAGCCTTTGATCCTGTGGAGACTGAAGCAGTCATCGAAGCCCTAGCCAAACAGGGTGTTCAAACCCAATACAACAAGATCCTTCGTGAGCTGTATTACGGATTCACCACCAGGATCTCACCTTTCTACAAAGAAGTGATCATTAATGTGAAAAGAGGGGTTGAACAGGGTGATACCATTTCACCAAAACTCTTCAGTGCCACCCTCAAGAACATCATGCAACAATTAGAATGGGAAGGAATGGGAGTGAAGATAGATGGTCGGCAACTACACCACCTCCGCTTTGCTGATGACATTGTTCTAATAACAGCAAACATTAGCCAAGCGGCACAAATGCTGGCTGACTTCGACCGAGAATGTGGAAAGATAGGTCTACAGCTGAATCTGAAGAAAACAATGTTTATGAAGAATGAACTAGTTCCTGAGGCCCCATTCACTCTCAATGGAACAAGCATCTCTGAATGCAGCAGTTATGTGTACCTAGGTCGAGAAGTCAACATGATGAGCGACCTAAAACCTGAACTGCGCAGGAGGAAGAGAGCGGCATGGAATGCCTTCAAAGGCATCGAAGAAATAGCTAAAAGGACAAAGAACCTCTGGCTCCTGACACATCTCTTTTACTCCACCGTTCTCCCTGCATTAACATACGCCTCAGAGACCTGGGCCCTATGAAAGCAGGATGAGAATGCTATCCGGGTCTCCCAGAGAGGAATCGAAAGAGCCATGCTTGGAATATCACGCCTCACTCAAGTGAGATAAGGAATCCGGAGTTTGACCTCCATCGCTATTCCAGAATCAGGGACGCTGTCTCGTTTGCCAAGGCATCGAAAATCAGATGGGCTGGACATGTAATGTGATTTGGAGACAACCACTGGACTAGAGCCGTTACCGACTGGATCCCACGGGATGTCAAAAGATCACATGGCCGACCACCTACAAGATGGTCTGACTTCCTTGTAAAGACACTGAAGGAACGGTTTGAGGCTCTTCGTATTCCTGAATCAACCAGATGCCTTTGGGCACATTGGCACGTGATAGGGTCCAATGGAAATATTACTGGCGCCTGCTCGAGCAAATCGATGAATAACGGGATTCAAATGATCAAGTGATATATATGTATATATATTATGATACCAATATCCAAGATCAACAAAACATCGATCAGGAGGTCTTTCCCAAAAAATGGAATCTACCACAAGCGTCAGGGAGTCAGAGGGTTGGGTGCGACAGAGAAGAGAACAGTGGCTAACAATTGTTGTAAGTGATAATACTAGCCTAGAACTGAGTACTGAAAAAGCAAAAAGATACACATGTTAATCTCTAAATGTATGTATTGCGATTCACAGTATGTAAGACAAGGAAGGAAGAAAGAGAGAGAGAGAGAAAGAGAAAAGAGATAAAGATCTCTCCATAGAGGCAGGCTAAGGGAAGGGGAGGGGAATGGAGCACATTGGTGGTGGGAAATGGACAGTGGTGGAGGGATTCGTGCTGAAACAATGTATGACCGAAACCCAGGCATAAACATCTATGTAATTGCATATCTCACGATGGTATAATAAAATATTTAAAAAAAGAAGTGCCTGATCAAAAGCTTCTCTCCTGGTCTATTCATGCATATACATGACCATGATCACATACTTTATTAAAACCCATAGATATTGATATTTACTTCTTCAGAATTTTCCTCATCATCGACTACTGTTTTAGATCTTAACAAAGCTGAAGACTTGAATTTTAAAAATAGTTTTTAAATAGTATGAAAAAAAAGAAAAGTAACAAAAACTGAATTCCTGATGTATAGATTTTTGATTTTTGCTATTTATTTTGTATGTATCCATGAGACTCAAGTAGAGCTGCTACTTGCTCTCCCAGTGCCCAGCCAGTCATGAGATGTCAGGGAGGGATGGCGGGTTCTAGCCCGGCCCACCACCCCAGCTCACAACAAGCCAGCTGAACCCCACCCACTCCATGAGGGCTGCCATCTTCCACATCCGGACTTCCCCCTCATCAGAACTCCACCAAGCAGATGAGCTTATCACAGCCTGGCTCACGCAGCTGCAAACGGTCACGTGGTTCATCAATAAATGCTGTATTTAGAGGTGACTAATAGAGTATGCCACCCACACGGCAAGCCTGGCAAGCTGCCCGTGTCGTATTTGATATACCAAATACCAGTAACAATTATATTAGGTCATTCCCATGATCTAATATAATGGTTTGAGAGTCTTTATGTTCCTGGAGCAAGCAGATGCCCTTGAGCTCTATTAGCATGAGACAGGACATATGGAGATATTACTGGTGCCCGCTCGAGCGAATAGATGATGAACAGGAAGATAGTGATAGTATCCATCCATCCATCCATCCACCCACCCACCCATCCACCCATCCGCCCACCCACCCACCCACCCATCCACCCACCCACCCATCCACCCATCCACCCACCCACCTACCTACCCACCCATCCACCCAACTACCCATCCACCCACCCACCCATCCACCCATCCACCCACCTACCCATCCACCCATCCACCCACCCACCCACCCATACACCCACCTACCCATCCACCCATCCACCCACCCACCAACCCACCCATCCAACCATCCACCCATCCACCCACCCACCCTTCACCCACCCACCCATCATCTATCCATCCATCCATCCATCCATCCATCCATCCATCCATCCATTTTTTTATTTTTATTTTTGTAATAGTTGTGCCTCCCAAAGTTTGTCTGGCTTTGAATGTAAACCCAAAATGTTGTGTCCATATAACTCTGTGTTTCCACACTCCTGTTTGTCCACTGATAGAATGATATCAGAAAACTGTTCATTTTCATGTACTGAATTCAAGTATTTTGGTTTATTTCTAAATAATAACCTTGCCACCTACTTAAAACTTTTCAAATAAAATGAAATTTTAAGTCTGAAAAAGAAACATTTCTCAACAGAGTGACAATATATTATCTCATTATTCAGGTAAGATATATAGAGAATGGCTAGGTCAAAGTTTCAGATATTACAATACTTTGAAATTGCATGTCTTATGAAACATGTCTCAGTTTGGTCCCTGGTATAAACTTTTCTAGGTGAAGCTGATTCAGTAGTTCCTAAAATCCATTTTTAATTAAGATGTTCTCTGTTACCTCACAGTCCCAGTAGAGCAGCAAGTCCTGGAGTCCATAGACCCTGAAGTAATTCATGAAAAGAATTCAGGATTCAGAGGGATTGACTACACAGGTGGGGAAAAAATTATAACTTGGTTTGCATCAAACTTTATTTGCATCAAACTACAATTTATAATTGCATTTAGATTTGATGAATACAACAGTTTATGGCTGTAATGTATGTACCTATGCTACTATACAAAGAATCACTGTGTTTTTCATAACACATTTTGCACATGAAGGCTATCAATTATGTTCATCAATACCTCAAAATTACGAGGTAATAGCTAACCCATTTGCCCTGTCACAATTTGATACATTTATAATAAAACATGTAGATGGAGTAAAAGTTATTTAAAATCACTTTATTTACTGTTTAAGTATCACATTTTTGTAATTCTATATGTTATAGTTTGTGAATTTAAATGCATTATTCTTAATTGAGATTTTAATTTTTTATTATAACACCGAAAGATATACATTTGCAAAGCTGTTTATTTTTATTTTATTTTTTTTTTTTGCAAAGCTGTTTATGATTGGGTTTCAGTCATACAATGTTGCAGCACCCATCCTTCCACCAGTGCACATTTGCCACCACCAATGTCTCCAGATTCCATCCCAGACTGGATCTATAGCAGACACTTTACCTCTTTAAATTGAAATTTTTATTTATTTTATTATTATTTTAAAAATATTTTATTATACATCATGATATATACAGTTACAAAGATGCTCATGTTTGGGTTTCAGTCACACAATGTTCCAGCACTCATCACTCCACCAGTGCCCATTTCCTACCACCAGTGCCCCCAATTCCCTTGCCCCTCCACCAGTCTGCTTCTATGGCAGGTTCTTTATCTCTTCTCTCTCTCTGTCTCTCTCTTTTGCGCTCTCTCTTCCTTCTCTTACACATTGTGGCTTGCAATACATAATTTAGAGGTTATCATGCGTATCCTTTTGCCTCTATTCAATACTCAGTTCTAGGCTGGTCTTATTTACAATGATTGTTAGCATACTCTCAGAGGCAGGGCTCTCAGAAATAGGACTGTGGGGCTGTGGAGCATGGGCTGCACCGTGTTCTCCCAGCACCCAACCAGCCCAGATCCTCGAGAAGGTCAAGCACGTCCTTAGCGAGAGCTGGGCAAAGGTGGCATTTGCAGCTAGCGAGGTCACAAAGCTCAGAGGACCATCCATTGGTTTGGTAGCCCGTTACGCTGGGCATGGTCCAGAAAGGCCTAGGGGCCCAGCAAGGGTCTTGGAGGGGCGCAGGCTGACCCCACACTGTCCTCTCACCCCTGTGCCAAGGATCCAGCAAAAGATGAGTCTCCAGGTCTGTCTGTGGCAGCCCCGTACATGCGGTTTATGCCCCGTCTTGTCTCCCTGTCCAAATTAGCCTTGCTGGGGTTGTCTGTGGGGGTCCCGTTCCCACTGAGCAGAGCGGGAGAGGGAACTAGCATTGGTTGGCGGCGGGTAGCTCGAAAGCGAGTGTGCCGTGGGGTCCGGACACTGACCACACCCCCTGAGGACCACCAATGCCTCTTCTCTGTTCTTCCGCCAACAGGAGCAGGTGGATCTTTATCTTCTCTCATCAGCCCTCAGTGACCTGCCCCACCTGGCACGGACTGAGCAAAGGAGAGTGAACCCTCGGGAGCCCGAACCTTCTGGGAGGCCCAATGTAGGCTGTTGCACCACCCAGGGGCTCCCCACAGCTCTGGAGCTGGGAAGGGGAAACTCAGGCTCTTGGATGTTGGGGTTTTTCCTTCCGATGGTTCGAACTGGCTTCCAGAACTTTCCATGGTAAATAGAGCCTCTTAAGAAGAGGAAAAAGCATCTGGAGAAAAAACACTGTGCTTGGATGAAAAGGGCCGGCACTGGTGGGTGGGAAAGACCTTGCTGGCCTCAGGTGACTTCCGGCTGTCGTGTTTGTCCCTGCCTCCCTGTGCCTTGGGAGCTGCTCCCGGTCCCTCGCCTTCTCTTGCTCGGATTTGATGCCCCTCTAGTCCCCTGCGCCTTTGGGAGTCGTGGTCAGCTCCTGGGCACTGGCGGGGGTGGGGAGGGTGTCTGTTGCTACAAGGACAGGTGCTCAGGTCCCTGGGGAGCCCATGGGAAGGGTGGGGGAGCAGGGCTCCAACTGCATTCTGAGAGAGAGAGGAGAGAGAGAAGAGAGAGAGAAAGAGAGAGAGGGCAGATCTGTGAAAGATGCCATGGATGGCATTTCCACTGTTATTTTATTATGTTTATATGGGTAACCTGGCAAGCTACCCGTGTCGGATTTGATATGCCAAATACCAGTAACAGTTATAGACCTCATTCCAGGGACCTGATGGAATGGTTTGAGGCTCTTTATGTTCCTGGAGCAAGCAGATGTCCTTGGGCTACACTAGCATGTGACAGGGCGTATGGAGATATTACTGGTGCCCGCTCGAGCAAATCAATGAACAACAGGAAGACAAGTGAGACAAGTGACAAGTGATTAGCACACTGTTCCCTTCCCTGTCTTATCTAACCTCTGATTCCCACACACTGGTGGTTAATTCCACCTATTGACAAGACCTCCTGATTCATGTTTTGCCTGGCCTTGGGTATTGGTATCATTTTATATATATATATATATATATATATATATAATATATATATGTGTGTGTGTGTGTGTGTGTGTGTGTGTGTGTGTAGTGTGTGTGTGTGTAATATTCCATAAATAAATGCAGTCATTCTATATCTGTCCTTTTCCTTCTGGCTTATTTCACTCAGCATGATTCTCTCCATGTTAAATTGAGATTTTTAGACTCCTAGTGATTGCCAAAGGGGTGAACAACACAAGGAATTTGGAATTTATGCTTTTGACATCGCCTTTCACCAACAAACTGCTTTGCTTCTGGTAGTTGAACCTGCTTTTGAAAACCTACAATCAAATAAGAGAAAGAGGTAGAACACGGAAAGCTAATGATTATATCCTGGAATTCTGTCCTGAGGTAGTCTCACACTTTCATGATTGGGTTATATAAGCCAAAGAGTTTCCTTTTTCAGTTAGTTGAGGATAGATTTCCAGATTTTCTAAAAATGATGGCAAGGATAACAAAAAGGATAAAAAAAAAACTACTACAGAGAAACATGGCATTTTTATTTTTTTCATTTTTAAAATCTCTGGTATAGACAGTATATTTTTTATTGTAAGGTCTTTATTGTGGATATTTATTATTATTGTTATTATTATTAGTTATTATTATTACTGTTATTATTACTTATTATTATTACTGTTTCAGAACAGAGACAGACATGGGGGCAGAGCTGCTACTGGCTCTCACTGTGCCCAGCCACTCATGAGGTGCCCGGGAGGGATGGCAGGTTCTAGCCCTGGCCCATCACCCCAGCAGAGCCTCACAACAAGCCAGACGAACCCCCACTCCATGAGGACCTCCATTTCCACATCCGTACTTCCCCCTCGTCAGAACTCCACCCAGCAGACCAGCCTATCACAAACCGGCTAGCTCGGCCTCAAGCGGCCATGTGCTTCATCAATAAATGCTGGATTTTGAGATGACTACAAGAATATGCTACCCACACGGCAGAGCCTGGCAAGCTAACCGTGTCGTATTTGATATGCCAAATACCAGTAACAATTATAGACCTCATTCCCATGACCTGATGGAATGGTTTGAGGTTCTTTATGTTCCTGGAGCAAGCAGGTGCCCTTGGGCTCTACTTGCTTGAGACAGGTCATATGGAGATGTTACTGGTGCCCGCTCGAGCAAATTGATGATGAACGGGAAGACAGTGATACAGTGATACTGTTTCAGAATAATAACCCCTCTTTTTTAACAAATGTCTAAAATCCTAGACTCTCTCTCTCTCTCTCTATATATATATATTTATATATATGTATATCATATTCTCACTACTCCAGTCTTGAGGGAGGTTACATCTCTTTTGTTCATATATTTTATAATCTATATTTAGATCACTTGATCACTTGACATCCCATTCTTCATCGGTTTGCTCGAGCGGATGCCAGTAACATTTCCATTTGACCCTATCATGTGCCAATGTAGCCCAATGGAATCTGGTTGCTTCAGGAATATGAAGAGCCTCAAACCATTCTTTCAGGGTCTTGATGAAGAAGTCTGACCATCTTGTAGATGGGCGGCCCGTGATCTTTTGACATCCCATAGGATCCAGTCGGTAATCTCCAAATTAATCTCCGCTGGCTCTGGTCCAGCGGTCATCTCAAATTGCATTACATGTACAACCCATCTGATTTTTGATGTCTTGGCAAATGAGACAGTGTCCCTGACTCTAGAACAGCAACGGAGGTTGGATCTCCGGATTCCTTCTTTCACTTGAGTGAGGTGTGATATTCCAAGCATGGCTCTTTAGATTCCTGTTTGGGAGACCCGAATAGCATTAATCTATCACTATCAATATCTTCCCGTTGATCATCTATTTTCTAGAGCAGGTACCAGTAATGTCTCCATATGTCCTGTCTCATGCTAGTAGAACCCAAAGGCATCCGCTTGCTCCAGGAACATAAAGAGCCTCAAACCATTATATTAGGTCATGGGAATGACCTAATATAAATGTTACTGGTATTTGGCATATCAAATACTACACGGTGGCTTGCCAGGCTTGCCATGCGGGTGGCAAACTCTGTAGTCACCTCTAAATAAAGCAATTATTGATGAACCGTGCAGCCACTAGCAGCCACACAAGCTGTGCTGTAATAGTCTGATCTGCTGGGTGGAGTTGTGACGAGAAATAAGTCCGAATGTGGAAAACGGCGGCCTCCATGGAGTCGGGGGTCGTCTGGCTTGTTGTGAGGCTCTGCTGAGGTGGCAGGTCAGGGCTAGAACCCGCCATGCCTCCCAGGTGCCTCCTGAGCGACTGGGCACAGGGAGAGCAAGTAGCAGCTCTGCCCCCATGTCTGAGAGTCTCTGGTTCAGCATACCTGGGCCGGATTGAAAAAAAAAAACTGCTGCAGGGTGTGTGTCCATGATCCGGGCTGTGATAGTCTGGTCTGCTGGGTGGAGTTGTGATGAGAAAGAAGTCGGATGTGGAAAACAGCAGCCTCCATGGAGTTGGGGATGTCGCCTGGCTTGTGTGAGGCTCTGCTGGGGTGGCAGGCCAGGGCTAGAACCCACCATGCCTCCCAGGCGCCTCCTGAGCGACTGGGCACAGGGAGAAATGTTTTTTGTTTTTATATTATATAGTTTATCTATATAATAATATATAATATATAATGTATATCTATCTCTATATAGATATATATCTCTCAAGACTGGAGTAGTGAGGATGTGCTGTAAGTCTCAAATAGCACATTTTATGACTCTTGCCAGGTTCAACATAAGATATCTGGACCATTGAGAACTACGTCCAGGGCTTTTGTGAAAACTGAGAATTGATATAGCTCTTCTCCTTGGAACTGCTGACAACAAGAATAACTTCTATGCTGGTGGTACCAGGGCCCTTTCTGTGCAATGCCGAGCAAAGTCTTTGAAATAAACCAGATACTGGTGACATCATTTGAGCCTTTGCACCCAGTCATGCCAGTGGATGATTCTTATGTACTCCCTAATCTTCCTTTAGATTTTGCAATTCTGTGAAACAATAGATAGCATTCACATTAAATCAGTTTGAGTTTGCCTCCTGCCCTTTGAAAACAAAATAGTTCTAAATAATATGCCCTTACTATAATCCAAACCAGGCCAAATCACTCTGAAATTTTTCTGCTAAATGTTGTCTGCCACAGTCTACTTGTGTGCCTGGAACACAGTGTGTTCTGTTTCCAGGAACTCCTGTGAGGTCAGTAATCACTAGATCAATAAACTGCTATTTGTGAATAAGAAACATTTGAGAATATTTTTTGCTGTTTTCTTTGAATTATGAACCTGTTTCAAGGAATATGAGTGATCACTCAGTTCAGATTTCTTGGTAGCAACATGCAGGAGTTTGAATTGTAACACAAGATAGCATCTTGACATTGGAGTCAAAACCAGTTCTGTATTGAAACTTAAGGACAAATTGTTTTCCTATGGAATTTCCAACCAGAAGGAGAAGGATAGATGGATGTACTCTGGAAAGATGAGGGGATGTGCCCATACAAAAGCCAGAACTTTTCGTGTTTTTCCTGCCTTGCTATAGGACAAAATTCTTTAAATGGCATATCTCAGTATCTAATTCAAATCCCCTAAGTATTTTCAAACTAGTTATTCTTTTCTGTTCAACCTATTTAGAATGAATAAGTGGGAGGTGACTGGATCCGTTTTCTTTGCATTTGGCCAGAACCTAGAATGTTGATTTCTCATATTGATGACCACAGCCCTTTACCTGGTCATCTTTGTTTAATCTAATTTTATGTTTCTTCTGTTTCTAAACCACTTCAGTTTTTTGGTTCCTGGCACACTGGTCACTGTAATTATTACCTAATTAAACCTCAATCCTCAGACTTTAGATCATTTCCATGATTCTCAATAATCAACTTGTTCTCAGGGAACACAATATATAGACTATAAACATCTCTATTAAAATAACTGGCTCATCTTTTTTGGCGTTTGGTTTCCTTTTTCTTGGTCTTCCTTTTGAACAAAGGAAAACCAAAACTATCTTGGTTCCTTCATGGTCAAGGCATTTGTTTTCATCCACCTCAGCTTTTCTGTCTTCACACATATTGCATCTAGTGTGAGAAGTTCTTCTGTTATAATTCATTGTAAATATTTAAATATCAGATTTTATATGGCTTTTATTACTTCATAGACTCTGTGTAACCAAAATATTCCAGTTGTGGCTAAAATCCAATGCACACATTGTGTTATTTCCCGGACTTTAACTCCATTTAAATACACTTGAAAGGTATTAAACGCTTTCTGAGAACCATGTATTATACCATATTTGGCAGGATACATCAGATAAATGAGATATTTGCAGTCTTTGTATATTAATTATGCCATAACTTATTAAAAACATTCAGAATATTAAAAATAGTATGGTTGTATCTAAGCTGATGCAAGAGAAACGGAAAGGCTCATCAAGTGATTTTTCTTGAATGTTTACTGAGCTAAACAAAAAATCAGAGAAAGACTTCCCAGCACAGTGAAGAGAATATACAGGAGGAGCAAGGCAAGGGGATTAGAGTGTCAGTGTGACTGTAGCCTAGAAAAGCAAGAGGGGAGCAGAGCCCACAGGAGAGAGAGGAGGTGGGAAGGAGCCGAAATTTGGAAGGCCTGGTAAGCCATGTTAAAAATGTTTTTAATTAAAGAAGACTTGAGGAAAACTATACAGATTTAGAACAGATGCTGTGGGAAATGGGAAATTGCTGTTGAGAGAGGAGCAAAGGGATTGGCAGTGTTTTTGAAGGCCCAGCTGAGGTTGGACACCATGACAATGTAATGAAAGCAACTGGCGTAGCTTTTTAATTTTCTCCAACAACATTTAGCAGCTTGGAAATCAGCATGATAAATATTAGAAATTAGGTTGCCTCAGAATTAAGAATTTAGTGTATATGTGTAAAGAAACAAAATAAAATAAATGAAAGACATTGTAGGAGAGTGATGGTACTAAGATTGACCCGGAGAAACTGGTCATGCAAAGAAATATTTAGAAAGCCACAGACCCTAATGAGTCAAAAGACAATGTAGGGAGTTCTAACAGATTCAGTTCTCTTCAGCTTTCATCAATTTGATTTCTGTGACCTAGAAACTTATTTTAAATATTGAAGAGAATTGGGGTTATTTGGACTGTTCTTGTCTCATAATTTTGGGATGAAAACAGAAGGTGTTCATTTTAGATCCTGGGGCATAGAATACAGACTCACAACAAATAGTTTATAATGAAGGGAAAGTAAAGCACCCAAGTTTTGGATAATGGGGGGTTCAGAAGACCTTAAATCTCCTTGTAGTACTGTTGAGAAAGTAACAGAGGAAGACAGATACTAACAGAAATTTGGAAGTGCACTTGAAGTGGACATGAAAGTCATTGGTGGTGAAAATGAAAATTATTTGTTGGTGAAAATCCAAACACCATGACAGCAACCTACTTCACACACCATCAACTTGCAACCCATCGTGTTTTAAAACCAGTGTAGTAATCAGAATTTTCTTACTGAAGCTTGACTTTCCAAAACTTCATCTTCTTCACTAAATTCCACCCTTTTAATCATGGCATCATTTAGTCCTTTGGTGCATGTTTATTATATGGAACAATAAATGTTTATCTTCTGAGCCAATCTGCTCCAGCTGGGGTTGTGCTAGGTGCTGAGTTACAGATATTATTATTGACTCCTCAGTAGCATGTGATATTGGCATTTCTCCCTTTGTGACTCTATCCTGTCATTTTCCTATTCTTTTGAACCATTGACTTTATTATGGTGCTACTCTTAACTGTTTTTCCAGGAATGAGTTGCATATATTGTCCATGATGTTCTTCTTTCTTCTCTAAACTCTTTCTGAGGGTCTCTGTCAATTCTCAATTACTCAACTATAATCCTTCTACAAATAGGAACATTACATTTTTTACCTGACCCTTAAACTGCAGTTTGTATCCTTGATGATTCATCAACACTCAAATGAAACTATTGATAATGTTTACTGACATATGTTCTTTCTCTTTCATAACTGTTCTTAAGACCACTGTTGCATTTACTTCTATACAAACTAGTTCGCATTTTCTGCCTTCTTCATTTAATTCTAAAGGAGTAATGCATTTCTTCACAACACACTGATTTGTTTTTAGTGAAGTTCCCTACTGTCTGCCATGCCACATTTTGTTACTAATTATCTTCTCTTTTTCCTGAGATTTCAGTGTCATCTTTCTCCTGGTTTCCTTTCTCTAACCAACTAACATACTTACCACACCCACCTTCCCATTCAAAAATGACCTTTCAACCTCAACTCTTTTGACCATGTTGTCTGTACTTGTTTGTTTACTTCATTACTCTCAAGTCTTTCATTACTATTAGACTTACACACCACCACAGTACTGAAGACTAGCTCTTAAAAAATCATTGAATTGCAATGAAGTGACTTTAAATATTAATCTTCCAGTTTTAAATTTAACTATAGCTCCCACTGTGCACAGCTGTTCATGAGGCAGTCGGGAGGCTTGGCGGGTTCTAGCCCTGGCCCACCACCTTGGCAGAGCCTCACAACAAGCCAGACCACCCTCTCCTCACTCCCACGGGCGCCGCCATTTTCCACTTTTGGACTTCCCTCTCGTCAGAACTCCACCCAGCAGACCAGCCCATCACAGCCCGGCTTGCGCGGCCGCCTGCGGCTGCACAGTTCATCAATAAATGCTTTATTTGGAGGTGTTTTTTTGTCTTTATTATTTTTTAAATTTTATTTTATTATAACACCATGATATATACAATTACAAATATATTCATGATTGGGTTTCAGTCATACAGAGTTACAGCACCCATGTCTCTAGCAGTGCACATTTCCCATAACCTATGTTCCTAGATTCCCTTCCCTCCCCACCTGCCTCTGTAGCAGTCACTTTTCCCTCTTCTCTCATTCTCTACTTATCTATCTAATTTTTTACAGTATAATGGTACAGCTAGTTGGAGTACAAGGTTTTTAGTTATAACATTAATTTATCATTGTAATCCCATCATTTCATTCAAAAATTAGCAGTTTATTTTCTACATATTTTATATTTCAGTGAAATTGTTATTAATCTTCTTTCCTTCTGTTTTTATTATTTACCATTTTTATTTATTTTTTTAATTTTTTTATTATACCACCGTGAAACACACAATTACAAAGGTGTTCATAATTGGTTCTTGGTAATACAGTATTCCAGCACCCATCCCTCCACCAGTGCCCCATTTCCACCACCAATGTACCCCTCCCCCTCCCCGTCCCCCACCCGCCTTAATAGCAGGTACCCCAGTTTCCTCTCTTTCTCTATCTCTCTCTCTGTCTCTGCATCTCTCTCCCTCTTATTTTACACATTATAGCTAGCCCTGCAGATATTTAGAGTTTATCACTTAAGTCTCTTTGTGTATATTCAGTGGTGAGTTTTAATCTGCCATTACCATTTCCCATATTTATTAAAACACTGGTATCTATATCCTATTAATGAATGCAGTCATTCTATATTATTTGGAGGTTTTTAAAAGAGTTTGCCTCCGCTCGGCAAGCCTGGCAAGCTTCGTGTTGTAAATGATATGCCAAATTCCAGTAACAATTATATTAGGTCATTCCCATGACCTAATATAATGGTTTGAGGCTCTTTATGTTCCTGTAGCAAGCCGATGCCCCTGGCTCTACTGGCATGAGACAGGACATATGGAGATATTACTGGTGCCCGCTCTAGCAAATAGATGATCAACGGGAAGATCGTGATTGTGATCGTGATAGCTCCCACAGCAAGAAATGACAGAGATTTGCCTCTCAGTTATGCTTCTGGGCATGCTTCAGAATGGGGAGAACCCTCCCTATCAGGTGGGTTGCAACAACCTCCACAACCAACCTGATCCACTAAGAGCTCATACCACAGGTCTGGCTGACATGCTGCTTCACCATCCCAGCATCTTCCAGCAGGGGTAACTACAAAGACTCACCTCAGCACAATAACATTAGAAATTTCAATGGGGAAAACATTTAGAAGCCCAACAATATAAATGAACAAAACCAGCACCACCAAAGACATAAAGAAAATTAGAAATCCAGTGACATTATGATGAAGATGGTCCATGGGTTCACAGAAACAATAGCACAAGTATTAGGCAAAGCAGTAAGTATGGGAATCTAAATGAAAAACTACTGCAGTCAGAAATGGTAGAAATAAAGAACATGGTAAGTGATACAAAGAGTCAACAGAGCTCTGAAAGGCAGGATAACAGAAGCTGAGCAAAAGATCAAGGAGCTTCAAAATGAAAAGGAGGAAACTGCTAGGAAAGGGCAGAGGGTGAAAAACAGTCTGAAAAGAAAGGAGCAGCACATCCCAGAACTAGGAGATACATTCCAGAGGAACAATGTAAGAATAACCGGCATCCCTGAAGAACAGCAAGGCAAAAGCGATGAGAAAACAATGAAGAAATCATCAACAAGAACTTATCAGAGTTGAAGAACTTTCAAGAATTGTGTTATGGGCCCTGCCATCCAAGAAGCTTGAATGGTTCAAGTGAAAATAGACCCTAATTAGGAAAGCTCCAAAACACTATATTCAAAATGACAAAATACAAAGAGAGATAGAATATTGAAAAAGCAGATTAATAAAGGAATTTATATGCAAAGGAAAATTCCTAAGATGTACAGATCTATAAAATGATACTGTACAAGTAAGAATATAGAAGGATAAAGTACAAAAAAGTCAATAAAATGAACATTTCATCAGGAATATTACATCCAGTTAGTTTATCATAAAGATTTAAGGGACTATATGGAGCTTCACTTCGTGGACAGGCAATAGTTTAGGGAATTCACAGTTTCAAAGACAGCTTTGCAAGAAGCATTAAAATAGCTCCTTTAACAGACAGGAAAAATTTCCCATCATGTGGCATTAAATATTACACTTGTTAATGTTGCATATTGTCCTCTACTTGATTAAGAAAGGTTAAAGACATGTATCAATTAATCACCACTAATTGATTTTTATTGATTTATTTACTGATAATTCTATTTATCATTCCTTCAACTTTTATTGGATCAAGTAATATGAAATAAATTTGTTATATTCCTTCCAAGAGGAAGTCTAGATTGTGGCAGGGAATCTGGGGATACTGGTGGGGGAAGTGGATATTGGGAATAGGATTGGGTTTGAAAATCCTATGCCTAAAACTACTATATAGTTGGAGGACAGATTTAGCTAATCTGGGAGCTTTGTTGTTTTGCCCACACCTAGCTTAATCTTATTTAAGTCAAGGTTCATTCTAATGAGACCTCTCTTCTATGTAAACACTGCTAGAGGGTGTGGCAGTTACAGAAGTCACCTTGATTGAATAACTTCTGACTTATACATCTACTAAGACTTCTATGTTTTCTAGATTGGGCACAGCTCCTCTTTATACCCACTGCACCCAACGTGGGACAATTAGAATTTACCGGGAGACTACCACCCTGGCTACGTTGAGACTATAGGAAGACTATAGGAAGGATCATACTAGTTTGCTCTAAGCAGGCAAGAGTGACCCTTTCAGTACATGAGAACAAGATACTCAGAATCACCCTGGTGCAGATAATAATAAGAAGGACCTTGTGGGTACCATCTAGATTACATGAAGCTCATGAAGTTAAGATGTATTACTTTATATCAGCCCCTCTCTCTCCAGGGTTTTACATAAGAAATAATCTCGGGATTAGTCCTTGGTGTAACCTTTGTTTATACCTGCAATAGGGTGTGGCACTACACTCTGTTTAGGGTTCTTTGTTGGCATGACAACCTCCCGATTGGTTTACTTTGGTGTATATAAGGGGCTGACTTGAGGCCCCTTCACCTTTGCCTTTTGGTTCCTCAGCCTTCAGCTTTTGGCTCCTGTGGCTTTTGGCTCCTGCGGCTTTTGGCTTTTGGCCTTTTGCTCTTTGGCCTTTTGCTCCTTCTGGGTAGGACTCAGCTCGGGTGAGATCCTCTCTCTCTTTGGTGGGAGACTTAGGCTCTTTTGTATGGTCTAAGTTCGGACCAGAGCTAGAGTTTGTTCATTATATTGGAGTGCTGTGGAAGAGCTTTTGTACTATTAAAAGCCATTTTTGGAACTGCACGGACTCGTGAGTTTTCATCTGTTCTCCCGGCGTCCTTGGAGGTAGAAGAGAACTTCTGCCCTGACACTGTCCGGGACCCCAGCGGTGTTCCCATACTATATTATAAATATCTTTGTAAATTCTGGTGTCTCAATAAATGTTCCTGGAATAAATAAAAGAAACAACTTCAAACTGGGAGAAAAATGGAGAAAACTGTATTCACCTTTATAAACTTCCTTAAAAACAGTTTTTTAAAAAATAAACAGGGTACAGTAGCTGAAATTTAGAGAATTTAAATTATCTTTTAAAATTAAATTCTCTGAAATTTAAGGAGAATCTAAGCAATTTAATTATTTGTCTTTGGGTTTCCATGGTCCAGGTACTAAAGATGTGAGGGCAATTGAAGAGATTTCCTATGATAAATTTTACGATGTAAGATGACACCTCAGTTACAACTTTTAGATCTTCCATGTAACACACTACCCCTAAATACTAAGTGGTAATAATCCAAAATTATTGCCTGATTTACTCCTCTGGAGTAATTTATACACTTGACTTCACTTTCAAAAAATTTGTCTCTTAAGTATTTGGAACATCACCTCTTTTATTTAGAGCTCTTTAGCTGTACCTATTATGTTCATATAACTCCCTCTTTTTGTTTTTCCCTGAGTTTTCTTCCAGAGCTCTATCACCAACCCTCTGTTTATTAGACACAATCTCACTGGGCTAGCACACCTTGATGAGACAGCAGGTTCATGGATTCCACTGGTTTGTGGGAAGCTTCACTTGAATTTGTTGAATTCAATTGAATTCACACACCAATATCTCAACTTTGTCTCCATTCCAAAGTTAATTTATTTACTATTTCTGATAATTAAAATATCTTATCACTTGCAACAATGTTACCATCTTATAATCAATCCAGCTAAAATTCTCAAAGTCACTTTGAACTCATCTTTAATTGAACATGTCACATATTTTGGGGTTTAACTCTTTTACATCCTCTACATTTAAATTATTCAAATTAGGTATTACTGTAATATGATATACTATGAAATAATTTTTATTTACTTTTGTATTAGTTAGCTTAGGCAAAATTATTTTATTGAAATACCTTCAAATGTCAGTTCATGTTCAATTCAAATTATATGCCTGTATCACTGTATCACTATCTTCCTGTTCATCATCGATTTGCTTGAGCGGGTACCAGTAACATCTCCATATGACCTGTCTCATGCAAGTAGAGCCCAAGGGCATCTGCTTGCTCCAGGAACATAAACAGCCTCAAACCATTCCATCAGGTCATGGAAATGAGGTCTATAACAGTTACTGGTATTTGGCATATCAAATACGACGTCGGTAGCTTGCCAGGCTCTGCCGTGTGGGTAGCATACTCTTGCATGCTTCTCAAAATCAGCATTTATTGATGAACCACGCGACCGCAAGTGGCTGCAAGCCGGGCTGTGATAGGCTGGTCTGCTGGGTGGAGTTCTTATGAGGGGGAAGTCCGGATGTGGAAAATGGAGGCCCCTCATGGAGGTGGGGGGGGTCGTCTGGCTTGATGTGAGGCTCTGCTGGGATGGCGGGCCAGGGCTAGAACCCACCATCCCTCCTGGGTGCCTCATGAGTGGCTGGGCACAGGGAGAGCCAGTAGCAGCTCTGCCCCATGTCTCTAAGTCTCTAATTATATGCCTAACAGGGAACAATTTTGACTCTGTTATGGAACTGCTTGCTGACTTGATATGCTGCAGAAAATCAGAATAAAAATATAAAATAATTTTTGTTTGTTTGCTTTGATTTGCATTAGTGGTTAATGTTCTCTTCAATCACATTATATTAGATAGATAAATCATAAGACCAAGCTTTATATTAGTAAGTTGAGAACTATGGTTTGTTTTTAGACATAGAACAAAAGGAATATAAACATATATACACGTATACAAATATTTTGGCTTCAACTCAGAGGTCTTCGAGGGTTAATCCTAACTCTGTGCTCAGGAATCTCTTGTGATGAGGCTTTCGGGACAATGCGTAGTATCAGGGATTGAACCTGGTGGGTTGCATGCAAGGAAAGCTTCTAATCCACTGTACTCTCATTCTGGCTCCTGCAGTGGATACTTTTAAACAAACACTATACTGTAGTTTGCACCCTAAAAAGATTCTGAATTTATCTTTTATTCACCTGTCATTATATTACTATGAAAAGTGGTCATGTCAATACTTATATCTTCCACAATCATTTGCACGTTTTGCAGAGATCACCACCAAATTTCAAGCTTCTATTTCAGGTATTATCTATAGGGTCTATGCAGATTGGTCACAGACACTTAAATCTCAATAAGATCCAAATTTGTGGTCTTTAGCAGAATGTTTATTCACTATTTTACTTTTTATTTATTTGGATCAACATATTAAACCACATGATACAGAATATTTAATCGTGCATCTAAAGAAACTGTCCCTTCCTGCCACTGTCCCACTGCCATAAGATAGTGTCCTTTTGAAGATAGAACAGTGTTTTTATTTCTCTGTCCCCAGTATCCAGTTTGGGGCCTAGAACTGAACAAGTATTGAGTTGAATGTTTGAGTAGCGAATATATGGATAAGAAGATCTTTTGAAATGCCATGTTTCTAATTAAAACAACACATATATGTTTTATACTGTCACTCTTTTTTCCATTAGAGCTTAGAGCAAATTAACTTCTTATTGCTTGTATCATGAAAAGCAGTTCCTACACACAGCATAGTTTTCATCCATAATGAGCTAAACACCTTTTTACTCATTTTCTCTTCTGCTCCAGCCTTGTCCAGTTAGTGGTACTTGCTGAGGATGCCGGTTGTCTGTGTTGTCCTAGTTTTCATTACTTAAAATGACATCCGCAACTCACCTCTCTCTCTCTCTTTCCATCCCTGCCCAATTCCAAGTGCTATTCAGATGTTTCAAATTCAAATGTCAAGTCAACTAAATAAAGTTTTGCATAAACTCCACCCAGCAGACCAGCCTATCACAGACTGGCTGGCGCGGCCGCTTGCGGCTGCGCGGTTCATCAATAAAGGCTGGACTTAGAGATGACTACAAGAGTATGCTACCTGCACGGCAGAGCCTGGCAAGCTACCCTTGTTGTATTTGATATGCCAAATACCAGTAACAATTATAGACCTCATTCCGGAATGGATTGAGGCTCTTTATTTCCTGGAGCAAGCAGATGCCCTTTGGCTCTACTGGCATGAGACAGGACATATGGAGATGTTACTGGGGCCCACTTGAGCAAATCGATGATGAACGGGAAGACAGTGATACAATGATAAACTTTCTTATGGTACAGAAAAAAAATTGCATTTCATATTTTATTTGTTATATATTTTCAATGATTGCTGCATATATAATTATTAGCAGATTTCTATCAACTGAGTGTAGGTCTTGAGCTTTGGAGAACATATCTTTATTTTTAGGAGGTAGTCACCCACACATGGATGCTGACTACTTCTATTTCTTTTCAGCATATCACAGAAACAGTACTTTTGTTTTTAAATAACAAAACATTTATTATTTTATTTTTTAATTTAATTTAATATTTTTTAATTTTATTTTTAATTATAATTTTATTATACCACTGTGAGATATACAATTACAAACAAAGATGTTCATGTTTGAGTTT